>OMKL01045457.1:6303-21708 GCA_900302295.1 Parasudis fraserbrunneri
TGTAGGTGTTGCCTGAACTCATCCATGGTGGTGTTGGAGATGCTCATGTCTCTAAACATCCCCTCCAGTTTAGAAGTGAACTGACAGCCACACTCCGTCTGCAAGAGAGCAGAAGACGGGGGGGACGGTTACTCACTGTCACGCTGCAGCCCACAAAAGATCACATACAGGTTTGGACACATTGCCATTCAAAGTCCATGACTATTCCATGTCATGTACAAACAGAGATGAGAAGTGCACACACCCCAACTGCTTTAAATAATGTTTTTTGATATATATACACATCAGGTGCAGGACCAAACGGACACAGATGAATAACAGCACTTCACACTAGAGCACTGACCCAGGAAATATGAGGGTCAACCGTCAGTGTGAAAGGGTTGACCTGCGCCAAGTTGACCCTGCAAAACAACCCTGATCAAGGGTCGTTTTCCAGGCCTGGAAGACAATTTTCAAATTCAATGACTTTTCCAGGTTTTTTCCATGACTGTAGGAACCCTGTACAGGAAGCCTGAGGAGGTAAGAGAGCCTGCGCAAAGAGGGAGAATGCAGGGTTGCTATACATGTTCGATCTGCAACTTAATATTCCTTTCTAGACCTCCGTTTTTAGACATTGCAGATTCATCACTCACAGTTTTACACCTTAAGTTTATAATATTTTACTACTTATTGGAGTATAAATTCTCTCTCAGGGGCGAACAATTTGCAGTGTTGTGGTAAATTTCCACATTCTCTCCCCCCAAAGCATTGGCAAGATTGTTTTCCCTGCTTGTTTGTTTTACACACCTTTTAAGACCTGGACACTGTCTAAAATCACTTTCCATGCTTTTCAGAGCTGCATGGAACCCTGAGACTAAAAGAGCAACAATAAAGTGACACACACACACACACACCTTTCTACCCCTCTTACCTTGAGCTTAGAGATCATGTTCTTCTCCGAGTCGTCGGAGACACTCTTGTTGGTGAGCAGCCTGCGGGCCAGGTGCTGTTTGTAGTACCTCTCGAACACGTCTTTCTCCTGCATGAACCTGAACAGCACCATGGCCTTGTCCAGGATCGACTCCACCTCCTGCTCCGTCAACTGGGAGACACAGGACGGGAAGACACTACGGATGAGTGACAGAAGCGCACATACTCCCACATACAAAACAAATGCAGATTTTCCTCAATAGAGGCCTTGGACAGAATGTTTGTGCAGTTGTTTTTCTTCCAGTATGGCTGCTTGTAACCGATTTGTAACCACTTTCAAAAGAAAATACCTCATTTCTGTGCAGTGGTGGAGCAGGTAAAAGGCTGGAAAAGCATGACATCACTGTTCCACTGTGTCTTGTTCACAAGATCCAGTAATAAGACATGATTAATTCGATGTTTGTTGATAAATTTGTCATCTATCAACACATAGCCACCGTTGTTCCTTGCAACAAGGAGGATGAATGGGCATTCTATACATTCTGTGAAAGGCCTCTATTGTATAATAAACATGGAGTCTCATTTTGGACTCAGTCATACAGATATAATGGTAGACTGCTGTTTCTATGTTCATATAATGCAGTGGCTCTTAACCTTTTTCATGTCAAGGACTCCCAAATTAATACACATTAGGCCGCAGACCCTCATCTTGTAATATTTTGTCTCAGGGACCCCCATCTGAGAAGGTTTTTGTGATATAGTCCAGAATTTCATAACTGTCTATACTGTAGGTAGATAGAGAACAGTGGGGAGAATGAAACCTATGATCAGTATAGTCATTCTTCTACTTTTTCTAATTGGGCTAATGTCTAGTCAGTGAATTGACCCATCTCAAACTCCCCCCTCTTTTCTTGATCCTGTCCAAGGAAAGCAACAGTTGTGACTGGAGGAACAAGAAAAGAGGGCAGAGTATGGGATAGGTCAATAGTGAAATAAAACTAGTCCCATGGTTCTGTGGAGCCCCCTGGAACTGCCTCAAGGACCCCAAGTTGAAAACCACTGATGTAATGGAGCTGTGTACCCCTTTGACTCCCTTCTTGAGCTTGTCGTCGATGAAGAGGGAGAGGTACTCTGGCGAGCGGGAGTTGAGGTTCAGGAAGTACTCAAAGTCACCAGCGATGGTCTGCTTGAAGAGTCTGTCATTGTTGAAGGACTCCAGGAGGAACCGGTCGAACCGTGTCTTCAGGTCCAGCAGGCCCTGCAGCAAAGGGAATAATGAAGAACCATTACTCCACTTTACTTTCAGTAGGTGTTTTTAGCACAGCTCTCTGATCTGCAATTGGTATAATGCTTTTGAGATAGGGCTGGGCAATATGGAGAAGAAAACAAGAAAAAAAGAAATTGATATTCAGAAGGACTCGATATATATCAAATATCAGTTTAGGTGCGGAAAACCACATGTTAGATAATCCACTTAGGGCTCGTTGACATATCGAGTTTTCTGAAAATATTTGGTACATTTTAATGTAGGTATGAACATAAAGTAATGTAATGCTAATAAACTATGAAAAAGTCAATATTTTTGACAGTGCATTTTCTGAGACTTATATTCCACAATGCTCCCAAATATCCATGCTTATCCATGCAAGACCTTCACAAGTAGCCTAATCCACTAAAAAATATCAGCTTGACTACACCTTGGCTGAGGCAAAGTCTGTCTCTGGCTGAAGCACATTTTGTAAATTGTGAACGTGAAATCGTTTAAAAACAAGTTGACTGTTTTGTTCTTGTTGAATGACGATTGAAATATTCCACGTTAACTACATTGTAAGCCACGCCGTTCACGCCCCTCACATGCAACGTGTCCTAAACCTAAACTAGGCTATGACCTATTGCCATATCGCCCCGCCCTAAATCCATTCCATGCTCCACCATATTGGTCATTTTCAACTGTCAATCTCAGTTCAGAAATAACTGTAAAATTTGACGTAAGATTTGCGGTTTATCATAAATTTAGATGACAACATTTTGTATCACGTCTCATAATATAAAAAGAAAAATAACAGTACAATAACACAGATATGAAGTGTATATGATCTGTACTGATAAAAACTAAAGCTCGATTGCAGGACTCTGTCCTTGGGGATGAGTGTACCTGGATGTAGTCGACGGGGTTCTTGCCCTCCCCCTCCTCAGACACCAGAGCCTTGCCCTGCTCCCTCAGGTACGAGCTCATACACTCACACATGGTCTTCAGGCCGTTTGGCACGCGACTGAACAGCTTGTACATGCAGCCCAGGTCTGCAGGAAGAGAGAGAGACACACACACACACACACAAGGGGGGAAATAAGGGACTTAGAAATAGGATCAGTGCACTGAGAGATTGAATACCATAGCAAATAGGATTGTCCTCGACTAAAGAAATTCTTAGTCAACTAATAGTCATAGGACTGATTGGTTTGTTGATTTCGTCGACAAAGATGTACAAATGGAAAATCTGATTACTTTTGATGAATTGAAACCATTAATGAAAGACCTGGAAACAGCGTCACTCGGGAGCTGTCCGTTTCTGAATATCGCACTTCCTTTAACCCTGTGCCTGAACACATGACTTTAATGTGTTTTGCATATTATTCTATGTATTTATTCTGTATTTGTTTTATGTAAAAGAGATTCTTAATCTCACTGAGACTTATCTGGTTAAATAAAGGTTAAATAAAAAAGCAATTCTTTCTCACAAGCAACCAAGCAGAAGGACCTCTTTGAATCTAGCGCTTCCCAGATATATGCCTTCTATTTGTTAAGAAATAACTCATTCAGCATGGAAAAAAAGCATAAGCGTCTATGAAGACCAACTAAGTTTTGATCTAATAAGACCAAAACAACCGATTACTGGACTAATCTCCTATGAGGGGGCAGAGCCCCAATAGCATGTTTTGTTCATCAGGGTTGTATAGCCTTTTATATCCTTTCTATTATGGTCTATTTACACTCTTCTCCCATCAGTGTGTGAAGCATCTTGAATTACATCATTCATACAAAATGTGCTAAATAAATACAAATATAGATTGACCAATTGAGCAATATTCATACAACATTCATGCTAGTGTTTCATTTCATTGAAATGTAAACAGACAAGTGTGACAAACGGATACGAACAGAACGGTGACAGTGAATGAAACCGATCTCCTTTCATAAACCTGCTTTACTGTTCACCTCATCCGACTGGTTGGGTAACTTACTGGTCTAAGGCTTTATTGTCTTTGCCATCACATGCCACCCATCCAAGTTATTATTTGAATGAAGGGGAAGGCATCACTGAGGCAGCGCCATGTCTTTACCTTCAGTCTTTCCATTCTTCAGCATGTGGACCAGACCAGAGTTCTCCATCTCCACGATGGTCTTCATGTGTTTGGAGATGAGCTCTCTCTCCACCACCTTCACGATGGGCTCCTCTGTAGACTTGTCCAGGCAGTGCATCACCCGCTCGATCTCCTCGTTGATCCTGGCCTCCACCTTCTTGATGTAGACACTGGCACTGTTCTCTGCTAGGAACTTTTGGCTCTCCATCTGGTGCAAAGAGGTGGATTTGAGTTTTGTTTAAAAGGCAGAATCTGTAATGTCATCAAACAGGAAAAAGATGACAACACTGTACTGCGCTTTGTTTACAGTTTTTGTTTTTGTCTGATGTGTGGTGTGGATTGGATTTCAGTGGGTATAGGGGAGACGTTGCTATTGCTGGCCACACCTCAGGCTCTACCAAGAGAGGTCTGGAGAAATTCACAGTATAATAAGTTATTAAACTCCAACCCACACATCAGACCAAAACAAAAAAGTAAACAAAGCGCAATACCAAGTGGGGTTCGTTTGCCTAGAGGTCATTGTTTGGCGGCATTACACATTCTACATTTAAGCATTAGGTTTTGTTTAAACACCAAGATTACGTGTGAATGACCCAGAAAGATCATAGCTGACCCACCTGGAAGAATTCTGCAGACATTTCTAGGAAGGGGCCCTCAAAGTCTTCCTCGTACACGGACCTGCCCTCCAGGCCCAGAATCATTAGCATCTGACAGGCATTCCTAATTGCTCCCCTGAAAATGTCAAAACGATCATTTTGAATGAGAAAAGAAAAGTTGAGGTAGACTTCAACAGAGCTCTTAACAGAACCACACCTTGTAACTGAAACACAGTGCTCACCTATCCACCACCTCCCCCTTCCTCTCGCGGGCGATCATGTCCAGCAGCGTCTGTCGGAGGTGGTCTCGAATACAGCCGTAGCGCACCACCTGGTCCCTGAAGATGATAAGGCCCAGGTTGTACACATTCTCCACATTGTTCTGCTGCACATATACCCGGTCCTGCAGGAGAGGAGAGGAGAGGAGGAGAGAGGAGAAAAGAGGAGAGGAGAAGAGGAGGAGGAGAATCAGAAAAGCATGGGGGGGAAAGTACCTAAAATAAAAACAAAGTCAGCTTCGTTTTCCTTTGAGCATGAAAAGATTCTGTAAAATTGAGCAAGAGCTTAGTCACAACAGGAAAAATGCATACCAAATGAATAGACCTTTTCTAACTTGACAACATAAACATTCTAAATAGGCCCCTTTGTATTTCCTGTTGCAATGTTTGTTAATACAGTTGTTGACAGGAAATAAAGGGGCCAAAGCTGTTCCCCTAGCAACGGAATAGCAACAGAATCTCCTCTGAAAAAGTCTATAGTGTATGAACCTAAGCAATTTATTGGTGATTAAGATATTTAGGCGGCCTAATACGAATGAGAATGACGACTCACTGACATGTCCTTCACGTATGCCTTCTGTAAGGTCATGTTTACATCCATGCGTGTCGCCCTACCGGCTGCCGCGGAAGCCAACGTCACAGCAGCCTCCCGCGGTGTAGCTTCGTAATCGGGTCCACAAGAGGACGCTGTTTTATTAGGCAACACAATGTTCAACTATAGACTTATGGACCCCATTCATATAAGGTTATTGGACACACAAATGTGCTTAAGGATCTTATTTCTTTAAAGTGGATATATGCTGATTATTTTAATTTTTATAAGCCATCATATTTTTCTTTAAGATGAAACCCATGGACCCATGTTTTTGTAAATAAGGCCCATGTGTCCAATTCAGTCAATCCACGAGTCATTGAAAGACACAATAAATAAACGAATACAACAACTTTAATTCCTTTTTATGTGAATATTAATGTTTATTAATAATATCTTAAACAACATTCTCTCTAATGCAGCTTTGATAAAACACTTGGCTTTGAAAACTGTTTAAAGTGAAACCGTATGCGCTGAAAAAAAATAGATTTGAAAGACATGATGAAACCAGAATGGTAATTGTAAAAATCTCTCTATACATATAGATACTACTGAGTGTGTGTTATCTTGACATGTCATACTATCTTCACCATTCTATATCTATTTCTCACCTGCAAAATAGGTGTTAAAAATGGTTAATGAAAACTTGGTAATTTCTTTTGACACTGAGTGAATTGTCTTGTTCCATGCAGTTAAGCACACATTTTCATACTATCTACCAACCAAAACATAAAGGGAAAAAAAAAATCAAAGGTCTCAAAGGAGATTGGGATAAAAGATCATCTTAATCCCAAAGTGTTTATATGGCCTACTTTATAAATATTTTGTAGGAGAACCTGTTTTGTGAAATGGCTTTCTATGAGATCGAGGCAGCCACTCTTTGGCCAAACTGTCATTGTAGCAGCCTCTTCCAGTGGCTCAGTTTAAGGTGGGCTAATATAATGAAACAATATAAATGTCAAAAGACATGATGAATGTCAAAAGAAATTAAAGATAGGCAGAGAATTATAATATAAACTCATAAAGCTCACACTTGCTTTTAAGCCTAGCTAGCAGAGGAGGACATCAAGTCACAAAATGCCCTTATCTCTAGTTCCTATTGTTCATTAATATGGAAATAATTACATGTGTCATTGGAGGGACAGCAATTATATAAATGTATTTACAGAAATATTACTTAGCTATATTCTGGTTCAAAATGAAATGGTTTTGAGTATATCACTTATCATAAAATCATGATCAAATCCATGATGGTGAATTAATATGAAAGTGACTTATTTGAGCACTTTTGGAGGAAAACATATAAACAACAATAAATAATGAATCAATATGACATTAGCATGTTTACATTCAGATTGAAGCCAGTAAACCAAAACAAAATATGATATATTATAAGGACTGCACTAAACAAAACTTTGAAAAACAGTAACAAAAAAAAACAGTGGTCACATTTAAAATGAAAATAAAAAAACAAAAAGGAAGGGGAAATATATTACTCTGTTACAGTGACGGTTGACGAAAAGTTGCTCTTTTAAATTTCAAAGAGCGAATTGTTCCTTTAAAGCAAATTGCTGTGGTGCAGGTTTAGCTCAAAAGAACATTGTATAGGTGCCACAGGATAGCAAATTCAAAAAAGAGACTTTTCAGCAACCATTAGAATATTCTTTTTCTACCTCACTTCTATTTCCTCAGTACTCATACTCCGACAGCCGCCGAGTCGTCGTCGTCGTTGTGGTCGTAGCTTCACCTGTCCGTGTCTCCGTGGCAACCATGTGGCGGGTGGTTTTGGTGGTCTTGGTCACCGTGGTGACGGTTCCTCCCTCTGCGGAGGGGACGCTGTGCTCCTCTGTCACCTCCTGGGTGGTGAGGCCCATACCCGAGGTGTGGAGACGGAAGGTTCCGGAGACCTCACCCTCATCCCCCACCTCGCCTCTCCGCCTGGCCTGGGGAGAGCCCTCCGGGGTGATCTGTAGGAAGCCTGGAGGGAGAGGGAGGAGAGGTGGAGTGGAGAATGGAGGAGGTGAGGAGAAGAAAGGAGAGGAGAGGAAAGGAGGAAAAGAGAGGAAGTGTTGGAAACTTAATCTGAGGTAGCAGGGGAAAAACAGAACATGTGGTATGTTAATTAACTTCAGTAACCTTTGTAATGACACAAGTACATCTATTATATATCTATAGAAAATATAGTCAACTGTAATGACACACATACATGCACACGCACACACGCACACACACACACACACACACACACACACACACACACACACACACACACACACACAAACGACACACAAACGAAACATCCCTACCTGTGGAGTGGGGCTTCAGGGTGAACTTGGGGACCTTGAACCAGGAGGAAGTCTCTCTCTCCTCAGCCTCCTCCTCTCCAATCTCGGCCTGCGCTGTGTTCCAAGCCTCAACCTTTCCTGAGCTGAAGTCCATAGTATAGCCAGCTGATAGTGGGGTTGGAGACTCTGAACTGTCCCTGTCAAGCATTTCTGTCCTGGCATGAGATGACACCAAACCCCTTGCCTCCACCTCCTCTTCTTCCTCTCCTCCTCCTTTCCCACTCTTCTTCTTGCTGAAACCGAAGGACATCTTGCTTGATTTGACCTTTAGTCCTTTTCCCTCTCCCTCTGCCATTCCCGGTGAAGAATCCATCAATTTGGCACTCATTTCTGTGTCCTCCTCCCCACCACCCATCTTGCCGTAAGGAGAGGTGAATTCAACCTTGGGCAGTTTGATTTTACCACCAAACTTGCCTTTGTCATCCTTAGATCCATTAGGAAGACTTGCATCTTTCTCACCATTGAGGCTTGAACTTGAACCTTCAGACCTGAGTGTGACATCAAAGGAGCCCGTCTTGCCGGGAGAGAAGGAGACTTTGGGCATTTTAATCTTCCCTCCCTTCGACCTCTCCTCCACCACCTCCACCTCCCTCTCTGCTGCCCCTTTATCTTTGGAGCCTGACTTTCCAAAACTTGGCTTCATTTTGATTTTAGGCATTTTAACTTTGACATCTCCTGTCTCCACCTCTGCTGTTTCCTCTCCCTCTGGGAGGCTTGTGGACGCTACAGCCTGGTCTGTTTGAGGAGGATTCACCAACACAAACACAGCTTTCTTTACTTTGGGCATCTTAGGGCCTTCATACCGGATCTCCGGCCCGTGGACATTCATTTTACCCTCAGGAGAGGAGATGGAGGGCAGTGGGACACCAAATTTAGGGATTTTTATTTTCTGGCCTGTTCTTGTGTCACCATTGTCTTCATCCTGCGATGCTCCGATATCAAAGTCTATATCTGGTATCCTGGGGGCTTTGATTTCCAAGTTGGGTAATGAAAAACCACTGTCTCCTTCTGCTTCTGTGGACTCTGAACCCTGTTTAGTCTTCAAACTAACAGTTGGTAACGTGACCTTTGGCATCTGTAGTTTAATACGATCTTTGTCTTCTGTTTGTCTGTTGTGGGCCTCCCCCTGACCAGAAATTGAGGGACCTGAGAATTCCACGTCAGGGAGGGAGATATTTGGCAATGCCGAACCGCTAACCTCGGCTTCTGGCAACTCAACGTTTCCTTTGAGTTTGGTCTTTTTGATTTTGAATCGACCGCTCACCCCTTCATTCTCTTTCTCTTTCCCAGATTTTGTCACCTCTACTGTTGCATCTCCACTGTGCTTCATTTTAGGCATTCCGATCTTGAACTTCGTACCTTTTACTTTAGGACCCTTTACTTTGCCGCCGGGGCCTGATGTGTTGAGATCTAAGTCGGGTAGTTCTATCTTCTTCTTGTCCTTCTTCCCCTCCCCCCTGTGTAGACCTATGTCCAGCTCCAGGTCTCCTTTAGGCCCATCAATGTTTATTGTGGGCATCTTCAGTTTCAGACCTCTGTGCTCTCCCTCAGCATGCCAATCTGCTTTCCCGTGAGCCTCTTGTGTAGGTTTACCGGCATTCACATCAAGGTCCAGATCAGGTGACGTGATCTTTCCCTCAGCACTCGGTAGTTTGACTTCAACGTCATAGTCACCCGATTTCCTGCTCGGCATTGATATATCCACCTTTGGAAGTTTGATGTCTGGGCTCTTGAATTTCGCTCTGTTAACCTCCATCTCCACATCAGGTGCATCAATACCTCCGGTTTTTCCTTTGGGAAGTGAAATATCTACATTTGGCATCTTGATATGTGGCATTTTAAATTTGCCTCCCTCTGCTTTTATGTCCACCTCTGGACCTTCAATTTCTCTAGATTTCATTGTAGGCAATGATATATCGACATTTGGCATTTTGATATGTGGCATCTTAATCTTGCCTCCTTCTGCCTCCACTTTCATATCTGGCACATCGATATCTGCTTTTCCTTTAGGGAGAGATATGTCTACATTTGGCATTTTGACATGTGGCAACTTGAACCTTCCTCCCTCTCCCTCAATTTCAACCTCTGGTCTTTCAAGCTTTCCAGACTTTCCTTTTGGCAGTGAAAAATCTACTGAAGGCATTGACATGTGTGGCATTTTGAATTTACCTCCCTCTATCTCAGGCCCTTCAACCTCAGCCTTTCCCTTTGGTAAGGAAATGTCTAGGGTCGGCATTTTGACATGAGGCATCTTGAACTTTCCTCCCTCTCCTTCAATCTCTATGTCAACATCTGGGGTATCGGTTTTGCCCATCTTTACCTTTGGCAGAGATATATCAACATTGGGCATTTTCATTTGAGGCATCTTGAATTTCCCTCCTCCCTCTCCCTCTATTTCTACTTCTGGACCTTCTATCTTTCCAGATTTTCCTTTGGGCATTGACATATCGACTTTTGGCATTTTAATACCAGGCATTTTGAACTTGCCTCCCTCTCCCCCAACCTCTACATCTATATCTGGTGTGTCAATCTTTCCAGTTTTTCCTTTAGGCAGAGATATGTCAATATTGGGCATTTTAACATGAGGCATTTTGAATTTTCCTCCCCCTCCCTCCAGATTTATGTCTACATCCGGGGCATCAATATTTCCAGATTTTACTTTGGGAAGTGAAATATCCACATTTGGCATTTTGACGTGAGGCATTTTGTATTTTCCTCTTTCTCTCTCAATGTCCACCTCTGGTGAATTGATATCCCCAAATCTTGCTTTGGGCAGCGATACATCCAATGTTGGCATTGTAATTTGTGGCATATTGAATTTCCCTCCCTCTCCTTTGAGTTCTACCTCTGGGCCCTCAATCTTTCCAGGCTTTCCTTTGGGCAGTGATATGTTAACATCAGGCATTTTCATATGAGGCATCTTGAATTTCCCTCCTTCTCCCTCAACCTCTACCTCTGGACCCTCAATCTTTCCTTTGGGAAGTGAAAAATCTACTGAGGGCATTGTCATGTGGGGCATCTTGAATTTCCCTCCCTTTCCCTCCAACTCCATTTGAGGTGTGTCAATGTCTCCTCCTCTTTCCTTTTGGAAGAGAAATGTCAATATTTGGCAATTTGACATGTGGCATCTTGAATTTCCCTCCCTCTCCCTCTATTTCAACATCAGGCCCATCAATCTTTCCAGATTTTCCTTTTGGCAGAGATATGTCAAAATCAGGCATTTTCATATGAGGCATCTTGAATTTTCCTCCCCCCTCAACCTCTGGACCTTCAATCTTGCCTGTTCCTTTGGGCAATGAAATATCAACTTTTGGCATTTTGATACCAGGCATTTTGAACTTGCCCCCCTCTCCCCCAACCTCTACATCTATATCTGGTGTGTCAATCTTTCCAGGTTTTCCTTTAGGTAGAGATATGTCAACATGTGGCATTTTGACATGAGGCATCTTTAACTTCCCTCCTCCCTCTATTTCAACATCGGGTGCATTGAGGTCCCCAGATTTCCCTTTGGGAAGGGAAACATCTATTGATGGCATTGTAATGTGTGGCATCTTGAATTTCCCTCCCTCTCCTTTCAGTTCCACTTCTGGTCCTTCGATCTTCCCAGTCTTTCCTTTTGGCAGTGATATATCCACATCAGGCATGTTGATTTGGGGCATTTTGAATCTCCCTCCTTCTGCGTCAAGTCCAATCTTACCTCCTTCAATGTCACCTGTTCTTCCTTTAGGAAGGGACAGGTCAATGTCAGGCATTTTGATGTTTGGCATCTTCAATTTGCCTCCCTCCCCCTCAATCTTTGCATCATGCTTAACTTTGGGCAGGGACACATCCATGTCTATTTTGGGGACAGAAACATCAATCGTTGGCATTTTGGGGATTTTGAGATTTCCCTCATAGCCTCGGATATCAGCTTCTGAGACATCCACCTCAGCTTTCGGGAGAAGGACCTCTGTCTCTGGTGTTTTGGCAGATGGCAGAGACAGCTCAACAGAGGGCATCTTCACCTTGGCCTTAGCGTCAAGGTCACCACTTGGTCTGTCTATGTGTGCATCTTTAGATCCAAACCCTGGCATGGAAAACCTGGGCATTTTGATGGTGACATCAGGTGCATGGAAGCCACCTTTTGCCCCCATGTCTCCCTCCAGTGTAGCATCTATCTCTCCCTCGGGCAGTTTACCTTTTGGTGATGACATTTTAAATTTGGGAAATTTCAGTTTGTATTTCGATTTGTCTTCAGGGCCCTCTACATTGATTTCTGGTTTAGGAATGTCAATTTTCCCTTTCTTCACTTTAACGTTCATCTCAGGACCAGACACAGACACATCTGCATCCTTTTTAGATATTCCAAATGATGGCATTTTTATTTTTGGCTTTTTCACTTTCATTTTAACTCTTCCATCTCCATCAAATTCTACTGATGGTGCTCTGACCTCTCCTTGCGGTGGGCTGAGGGAAGCGTCTCCCTTGGGGCCTTGTACTTCCGTCTCCCAATCTCCACTCTTGGTCTTCCCACCAAACCTGGGGAGAGAGAACTTTGGCAGTTTTAGAGAGACATCAGGCAAGTCAAAGCTGCCTCCCGAGGAAGGCCTCCCTCCCTCTGCTTTCAGCAGCTCTATCTCCACGTCATCTCCTTTAGGCTTGGACAGGCCAAAGTCCAGATCCACCTTTGGAGCTGAGATGTCAACTGTGGGTAGTTTGACAGTGGGAATTTTGATGGACCCGCCTGTACCCTCTCCTGCACCTGTCTCAACATCCACACCCTTCACTTTCACCTTGGGTGGTTTTATGTCTCCTTTGAGACTACCGGTGTCCACTTTGAGGCCTTTGTCTTTGTTTCCAGAGGGGAGGCTGAGGTCAAGGTCAAATTTAGGGACATTAATATCAATAGTTGGCATATGGAGCCCACCAACTTTTTTACCCGATGCGTCTACGTCAATTCCACCATGCCCCGCCATTCTAGGAAGTGAAACATCCATTTTGGGCATTTCAAACTTTCCACCTTTGACCTCAGGGCTCTTGATGTTGACATCTATCTCTTTTGACTTTATTTTTGGTAGTGATACATCAAATTTGGGCATTTCAAACTTTCCTCCTTTTCCAGATGGCCCTTCAATATCAATATCAATATCTCCCTCTGCTTTTCCTTTGGGAAGGGAAATATCAATGGTTGGCATCTCAATTTTTCCTCCTTTCAGTTCAGGTCCTTCTATTTTGACATCGCTTTCAGGTAGATTCATCTTTGGAAGTGAAATGTCAAATTTGGGCATCTTGAATTTGCCTCCCTTCCCCTCAGGGCCCTCCACGTTTATATCACCCTCAAGTGTTCCTTTGGGGAGTGAAAAGTCAATGGTTGGCATTTGAAACTTTCCACCTTTAGCTTCAGGGCCTTTCATCTCCACCTCTCCCTCAGGTAGCTTCATTTTAGGAAGAGATATATCGATTGAAGGCATGTGAAACTTGCCTCCTTTGCCCCCATGTCCCTCAATGTCAATGTCTCCTTCCATGTTTCCTTTGGGAAGTGAAATATCAACGGTTGGCATATCAATCTTCCCTCCTTTCATCTCTGGTCCTTCCAATTTAACATCCCCTTCAGGCAGATTCATCTTTGGAAGTGAAATGTCAAATTTGGGCATTTTGAATTTGCCTCCTTTGCCTTCAGGACCCTCAATATTAATATCTCCCTCTGCTTTTCCTTTAGGAAGTGAAATGTCAATGGATGGCATTTCAAACTTTCCTCCTTTTCCTTCAGGGCCTTTAATCTTAATATCTCCCTCTGGTAGCCTCATTTTTGGAAGAGAAATGTCTAATGAGGGCATAGTGAATTTGCCTCCTTTAGCTTCAGGACCCTCAATATTGACCTCTCCCTCTGGTGATTTCATCTTAGGCAGCGAAACATCAAATGAAGGCATGTTGAACTTTCCTCCCTTAACTTCAAGTCCTTCAGTGTTGACGTCTCCTCCCTTAGATTTCATTTTTGGGAGAGATATATCAAAAGAGGGCAAATTAAATTTGCCCCCTTTTCCTCCAGGCCCCTCCACCTCAAACTCCCCCTCTGCCTTTCCTTTTGGAAGTGAAATATCAACAGATGGCAGCTCAACCTTCCCCCCTTTTATTTCAGGCCCCTCCAATTTGACATCACCTTGGGGTAGATTCATCTTTGGAAGTGAAATATCAAATTTGGGCATTTTGAATTTGCCTCCCTTCCCTTCAGGGCCCTCCACATTTATATCACCCTCAATTTTTCCTTTGGGGAGTGAAAAGTCAATGGTTGGCATTTCAAACTTTCCACCTTTAGCTTCAGGGCCTTTCATCTTAACCTCTCCCTCTGGTGGTTTCATTTTGGGAAGAGAAATGTCTAGTGAAGGCATGGTGAATTTACCCCCTTTTCCACCACCTCCCTCAATGTTCAGATCTCCCTCTACCTTTCCTGTAGGAAGTGAAATGTCAATGGTTGGCATGTGGAATTTCCCTCCTTTCACATCCGGTCCTTCTAAATTAAATTCTCCCTCCGGTGATTTAATTTTAGGAAGGTTGATATCAAGTGACGGCATGTTGAACTTTGCACCTTTGACTTCAGGTCCTTCAATGTTGACATCAGCTCCCTTTGATTTCATTTTTGGAAGAGAAAGATCAATTGAAGGCATGTGAAACTTGCCTCCTTTACCCCCATGTCCCTCAATGTCAATGTCTCCCTCTACTTTTCCTTTGGGAAGTGAAATGTCAACGGTTGGCATATCAATCTTTCGTCCTTTCATCTCTGGTCCTTCCAATTTGACATTCCCTTCTGGCAGATTAATCTTTGGAAGGGAAACATCAAATTTGGGCATTTTGAATTTCCCCCCTTTTCCCCCAGAACCCTCAACACTGACATCACCTTCAGCTTTTCCTTTGGGAAGAGAAATATCAATGGATGGCATTTCAAACATTCCTCCTTTTACTTCAGGGCCTTCGATCTTTGCCTCTCCCTCTGGTAGCTTCATTTTAGGAAGAGAAATGTCTAGTGAGGGCATGGTGAATTTGCCTCCTTTGCCTTTAGGGCCCTCAATATCAATATCTCCCTCTACTTTTCCTTTGGGAAGAGAAATATCAATGGTTGGCATATCAATCTTTCCTCCTTTCATCTCTGGTCCTTCCAATTTGACATTTCCTTCAGGCAAATTCATCTTTGGAAGCGAAACATCAAATTTGGGCATTTTGAATTTGCCTCCTTTGCCTTCAGGGCCCTCAATATTAATATCTCCTTCGACCTTTCCTTTAGGAAGAGAAAAATCAACGGTTGGCATCTCAAACTTTCCACCTTTTCCAGAATGAACTTCAATATC
>OMKL01045460.1:9059-20576 GCA_900302295.1 Parasudis fraserbrunneri
CAGATTTTCTCTCCCATCACAAGCCCCCACGGGGGGGAGTGGCGACTTCATCCAGAGGTCTGGACATCTGGAGCCTCTTCGGGAACCCTGTGGTTCTCCTGGACAGACATGCTAGGGTCGACAATAACACAGTGGGAAGCCATAGACTGGCGTCCCTCTTCTTAAAAGGGGGCTCTAAGGGTGCGCACCCCAAGCACAAAGACCTCCAGCGCGGGACCTGAACCTGATGTTGGATGCTCTATGTTTGTCTCCTTTTGAGCCCTTGGCACAGGCAGAGCTAAACGCTGCATTTCTCCTTGCAATCACTTCAGCAAAGCATGTAGGTGAGCTGCATGCCTTGTCCGTAAGTGATTTGTGTCTGAGGTGGAACTCAGGTGGCTCACTCTGTGGCCGAATACATTGTTCCTTCCTAAGGTACTGTCACGCTCACACCTCAATCAGCCTTTCCAGCTGGCACAGTTTAACCCCCAATTAGGAGAGGGGGAGGAGAAGTTAAGGCTGTTCTGTCCAGTGCGGACTCTTAGTGCCTATGTAGAAGTTACCGCGTTCTTAAAGCGATCAGAACAACTCTTTCACGGTGGCCCCGAGAAGGGTTGCGCTCTTCCAAAGAGTGCCTGTCTCACTGGATTGTGGACGATATTGCCTATGCATATGGCGTGAATAACTCTACCATCCAGAGTAAAATGCCATTCTACCAGGAGTGTCTCCACATCATGGGCAGCCCTGACGCCGCCACATGGTTATCACCGGGCACATTGTCCAGGTACTACAAAGTGAATGTTGCCACTCCCCATCCATTGGATGTGGTTCTTTTGCAAAGTTCCTCTGCTTCAGCTCTATGAGGTAGAAATGGAAATGGACTGCATTCATATAGCGCTTTTATCCAAAAACACTTTACAACTTATGCCTCACATTCACCCATTCACACACCGACAACGGAGGCAGTCGGGAGCAGTTAGGGGTTAAGTGTCTTGCTCAAGGACACTTCGACACGCTACCGGGAGGAGCCGGTGGATCGAACCGGGAACCCTTCAGATCACCAGACGACAGCTCTACCTCCTGAGCCACTGTCGCCCCCAAGTATGTTCTCAGGGTTCCTCGTGATTCTGTTGGTCTGAGTCATCCAGTGGTTAAAGCACCGCCTCTGGTGGTCAGTAATTACGAATGTAACTACAGTTCTATGAATCCTGGATGACCGCCAGGGCGCTCAGCACTCGGAATCCTTGTGAACTCGCGAGACGATTCTGTATGTACAGTGCCTTGGATGACACTGGAAGTTACACCGTACCCTGGGTCATCCGGGGTCACGGATGACTTTCTTGGTTTCTTTGTACTTGAACTGCAAATTTGCGAGACGGAGATATTCAGTGTGTAAAGCACAGCCTCTGGCGGTCATCCAGGATAAACAGAACCGTAGTTACATTCGTAACTTTCATACTCAATTATCAAAAGTATTTGTTCCACATTGTGTCCCAAGCATTCCATCTTTGATGCATTAACCTCTACAGTTAAAGCTTAAATGGTTGGTGGTCCGGTGGTGGGCCATTAAAATCATGATTTTCATGATTTGATTGCATGTCCAGTATGGAAAATTATTTTATTAAAAGTAATGAGTATTTGCAGGTGTGACAGATAAATATAGTGGAATAAAAAGTAGGGCTTTAAAAGTATAAAAGTACAAGTATATAGTTCCCTTAAAATGGAAATACTCAAGTTAAAGGGGAAACCCACTCTGGGTCTCTCTTGTATTTGTAGAAAAGTTGCTTTACTACAGAGTAAAATGAGCTCACAGCCAGCTCTGTACATATCACCCGGCCAGAGAAATAGCCCTAAACTACTACAGAGTACTACACTGAAGCGAAAAGGGGCAGGTGTCAGACAATGCCAGTCAAAGGTTGCCACAAACACACAAAGGAGTGGAGGGGGTGAGCTTTTACTTCTGGCAACTCCGTTACCTGGGGAGAGGAATTGGGAAGCTGATCGAGAGAGATTATAAGAGATATCAGGAATTTTAAATTAAATTGTGGTTTGTCTAAATTGAGTGAGGGTAGAGCTATGTGTCATTATGACATATAGTTCTACCAAATTAGCACCTTCCACAGCAGATGTTGCTGAGCAGAATTATCAGTTATGCCCGATTAATAGATATCTGGTCAATTACTTTAATGTTGGGAATTCCCCTTTAAGTTCAAATACCTCAACATTGTACTTTGGTAATGAGCTAAATGTATTTAGTTACTTTTTACCCCTTGGTACACAGATACGTTATTATTGCCTAGTTTCATGTTGAGATGTTGTCACTAACCTTGCCACAACATCGAACTCATCAATCCTCTGGCCCAGAGACCTGTTGGAAAGGATACCTCCATTTCCTATGATGATGCACCGTTTACAGCTTAAACTGGAATAGAAGGAAAGACATAACTGTAAAAAGAAAAAATAGCCATGGAACTGCAATAACAACAAATCTAGTAAATCCATTCACCAGTGGTGTGGACCAGGGCTAGTCTCCACTAAAGAAATTCATATTCCAACAGTCATATTATACATAGACTAAGTGACGAGTTGATTTTAACAACAAATCTTTAAGTTTGTTTCCCACATGCAATCATGCAGAGAGACCTATTAAAAGCTACTGCTTACCATAGATGTGCTTATCATTTTTCAGTTAATAACTCATCCAGGATGGAAAAAACAACCAATTAATCGACTAAGAGGGGTCAGCCCTCGTCTCTCAGGCCCATTGCCAGCCTGATAGGAGCCGAGAGTGTGGCCTCTGTTTAGTCTGGACTTGAATTCCAGGTGTAAAAATAAACACATTCCTTATTTTCCTAGCTAGCTAGGTGATGATATAACGTCAGAACATTCTAGCGATTAAAGGCCCTTAAAAAGACAAAAGCTCAACCCGAAAGTTAACCCTTTTTCCAACTTTGATAGCCATATGAGTTGGCATGAGATCATTTCATTATAATCTTGAGGAGTGGAAGGCCGAATTACTTTAGCAAAGTTTCCATGCTAATGCGATATGTCTGAGAAAGCACGAAGAAGAATATTTTTGGAATACATGCGGCAACAGTAATATGTAATATACTGATGTTCAAAGAGGGAGACCTAGTTGTGATGGATGCTGTGCATAGCTGGGACCAAGGCAAAGGGAGGATGGCTGCTCCTGACATACCTGTCCAGTTGGTCACCCAGGCCGTAGCTATTTGTGGCCGACAGAAGAACATCCAAGATCTTCTCTGTGGAGAGAAGGAAAGAACGTGGGAGTTAGAAGATGACAGTCGGAGGGAGAGAGAGTGAGAGAGACAGTCGGGGGAGAGTGAGAGTGTGTGTGTGTGTGTGAGAGAGAGAGAGCGAGCTCTTTTTCACATTCTGGCCAGAAGCATCACCTCAGCAGCCAGACGAAGGTAGTGTAGGAGCATCGGCCTGCGTGTGGCTTATGTGATAAATGAGGCCAGGCTTAGAGCCAGAGGCTGGGTGGGCTGACAGGGAGAAGGCTCAACACTTCTTCAAGTTATACAACCGGTAAAGAAGGGTGGCTGGACAGAGGTAAGAGCTTGAGGCCTCGTGTATACTCCACTACCTCCTGTGGCAGACAGATGTATACAGCAGTAGATACTGGGCATGGCGGTGGTGTGGGGCCATGAAGAAATACCCAGCGAAGGCGATGGCATTTTTAAACAACACATTCTCGACCTGACATGAGAAATGCTTGGACCTCTGAGAATGAGGTTACATCACCCCCTTGGAATAAAAGCCTTCCTCATCTGAACTAGAAAGTAGAACTACACATACAACCTAGATATTCATATTTCCATCCATCCATCCTCTCTCCTTCAGTCACCCTCCCCCTGCATCTTTCCATCCATCCATCCATCCATCGCAGATATAGATGGCTAACATTAAATACTGTACATTTACCAAAAAATGTCCAAAACTGACTAGATGGTTGATTTCTGTGAGTTGTTCTGTAAAGGAATATGTCATTCATTACATTCTCAGATGTTTTTTTTTTCTTTATTAAAAACACTTGAAATTTAAAAATCCTGAAAAAGGGCATGTCCTTGGCCTAATTGGAGGTACATCTTTCATAGTTTTGTTATGATAAAAACTGTTTAGAAAAAAACAACACCATTAATAACAAGTTGAAGTTGTTCACATCAATTGATTGAAAACATTAAATTATACATACATTCTACAAATAAATAGTATTTTACAACTGTCCCCATGTTTTCAGTCAGTCCTGTCACATTTACATAAAACACTACATAAAAAGTGTGCAATACACCTTTAAGGTTATGACTCTGAGAGGAAGTGACATCATTTGACAGAGGTGACACCAGGACACTGATCAAGGGTGACTTCTACATTGAATTGTATTATTTTAAGCTTGTTTTTGCATGTTTTTTTTGAGGAGGACGAGCTAAAACGCTGGGCCCTGTCATGCTAAAATATCCCAGAGGAGGATGAAGTGATTGTAAATCCAAAACATTTCTAAAAAGGTTTCTGAAATTCCTTGCTTGCATGCTAACAGTTTTGATGCTAGCATGTGAACAGGCTGAGCGATGGTAATTAAAATGGCCAACCATCAGGCCTTGTCACAGTCCTATGTGACAGGGCCTTACAAATAAATGGCATTGTTCCTTTTTACATTTATTGCATATAATATGTATTTAATGCATGCCATAGTAAAATAATATTTGAATAAAGAGACATTACACAATGTTGAAGCTTTTTATGCTCATAGGCAAAAGTTTTGAATTTGTTCCCTCTTTTACCAAGGCATATGTAGCACTGCTTTTGAGATTGCACTTTGTATATTAACGATATTTCAATACATTAGCTTTGAGTAATAATGACTGTAATTATTTAAATTCATATAGATTGCAGTTAGATGGCTCCAGTTAGAGCAGCTGAGAGACAAAGGCAATGTCGGGCATTGCCCAATGATATGATGCCTCCTGGTGAGGCTGTAAATATTTTATTTATTTATGTGTGAATATATATATATACAGCATCATTTTGTTTTAAATAATTGGTATGGCCTCTCACCTCAACATATCTGAATGAAATGATTAATTTGAACCACAAGAGTCTCATCTCTACAAACATACATTTTATGCTAGTACCATGTAGGGTCAAAACCATGATATGTCTGCATTTTTAAATTTGCCTTTTTCTGCTTACTGATCAGTCTTACATAAATTGGTACATCTGTAAAGTCTCTCATGGATCAAATGGGCCCAACTGCATTCATGTGTGATGATGTGAGTAATGTTCTAATGGTCCTTTAAATCTGGTGACCTTATTGCATTGCCTATTGTGACCTCTAGAGGCCTGGGCCATTATGAAAATGTATGGTTTGACTTAGTACATTGAAAATAAGGTTGCTGAGCCATTTTCAGAAAAAAGTGCTTGCCATCCAATTGCCAAAATGGACCATTTTTTGTGGAGAATCTTTGTTAAAAGTTACTGATTACAATTTTCTTTTCTTAATTAATTGATTAATTTATTTATTTATTTCAATTCTGGAGTTGCCAAAACAAAACACAGTGCGCACTCAACTTCACAGAAAATGAGCCAAGGCCAACGAGTCTCAGGTTGAAAAATATAATTCAATGTATCATTTCTCCTTTAGTAAACATTGAAAATGGATCCCACAGACCCAAACACCACACAAGGGTTAAACGTTCAACTTTTGACTTGGCTAAATTCAGAACATAATGTTAATTACACATTTATGAATAGAAATGATTGACACATAGTGTTAAGCTGCATCTCAAATACGTAAATCTTCGGGTCCCAGCTTTCTGATGGTATAAAACACTTCTACTGTTGATCTCAGCTCCCTACACCCAAGATCCCCCCTTCCTAACCTCCACAACCACCTCAAAAGGGGGTTGGGTCATAAAGAGTTCAATGCAGCATGGGGACAAATCTGCAATCTTGTCAATAGAGGGGGAAAAAAGAAAAGAAACATGGAGGCACACGTTGATGCGTTGATAGCCTGTTCCCTCCCAGTAAGAAGCAGTTGATGTTCTTGATAAGGCCAGCATTTCTACTCCTCCTTACCAGACATCTTCTCCTCTCTATCTGCACTCAGACACAAACATCATCATCCTTTACAGATGTGGCCACCCTAGAAGTTCCACTTAGGATTTATTTTGTGTGAGTGTGGCGGAGGGGTTAACAATTGATTCCTTGGCATATCCCCCCACCAGACATACGTTTCACATGTATATATTTCATCAGCGGGGTCAGAGCACAGGGTAAGCCTTAAGCGGCACCCCCTTTGAGCAGGTAGGGGTTCAGTGTCTTGCTCAAGGACACTTCAACAGGGATGGACACATTGGCTGTTGCAGAGATTGAATCTGTGAACTTCCTTTTTATTTTTTTTGCATCTGATAAAACAATTTAATAATAACAAATGAGACACAAAAATTGCTGAACTTAAGTACACTAATGTTAGCTATATTAGCTAGCTAGCTTAGTTGGTTGATGAGCTAGGTCTGCACCTGCCAACATTAGCCTAAATAAACATGGAGTTAGCTTAAATTTAGCCTGACAATATATTGCTAACTTTTGGATATAAAATATTGCTGTATTTTTTCACTTCAAAATATCTGTTAACTTTAGAGGCCTATTATTTTTCCAGCTAAGTTAGCATGGAGTGGTATGAACAGATTCTTTGTGATCTCTAGTTTCATATGATACCATCATTTTCACTCAAAATTGAGCCCACTAGAGCCTGCAAATGATGGTGATGTTGGCGGGCCAATATCTTGGACATTGTTTTAATAAAGTTCTCTATTCTCTTGCCTATGGACATTTCCTCCTATGCACCTGTCTACAAGAAAGTGAGGGTGTGCATGAGCCTTTATAGTCAAGATTTCAAGAAATCAATGGACTCACACAAAACCAGGCAACTACCTTTGAATTCACAAATGAAGACGCAGAGAGAATTCTACCTCCCAACACGGGTATGGACATAATATGTCTTGATATGATTTGAAAGTCAAACTTTTTTTCAGAGAGACTCATCTCCAGATGCAAGGGTCAACTCTAAGTGAGTACTGGAGAAACAAGAAAATCCCCAGAGGCCTACGCATCCAAAAGGCCCCAACCCTGGGTAGATCTAACGAAGACTTTGTTAAAAGATGGGGCGAGATTTTGAACAAATGCTCTTTGGACCTCATGTTACTAATGTGTCGACTGAAGCACCTGAACTGCAAAAAGAAATCCAGTCACAAGAACATACTCTGAAATAGAAAACTGGCACAGACTTTGCTTCCATTGATAAAAGACTCGGTGTGTCATTACAAAGACAAATTGCAAATCACCAAACTACAAAAGACATGAGGTCTACACCTGGGATAAAAACAGAACACACTACCACCTCCAGACAGTCTGGATCATCATGCACAAACCAGCCACATGAGCCTCAGCCTGCAGCAGCACCTCTCCAGTGCTGGGGGTTGGTCTGACAGAGAAGACCTTCCATCTGACAGCGACTTTATTCTTTCTTGTAAGTCAGTCTTCCTACAGCGATGCTCTCTCACTGAGTGAAGGTTCCAGGTCACACGAACCTTGTTGTTGGCAGCGAGAAACGCCAGTAGATGGAGTGCTAGGACAGTGGCGCCGGAAACACGGGGTCCAAGGGACCATTGGCCCCCCCACTTTTTAAGTCGTGAGTGGTTTTGAATAGTTCAAAATCGAATCGCTGTATCCCTGCAAATGGCGCGAAAAGTTGTGCGAAAATACCGCGAAAAGTTTGTTGCGATGGAATCGGAATACAGCTAGTTAAGCATCATCTAAAAGATAAAAACAATGGTTTGTGTTTGTGCATTTCCAAATTGTGCCAACAACATGTCGTGCCACACTTCACGTCGCTTTCATAGACAAAGAAGATACAGACACGCCAAAGTTGTGACTAGTAACGTTAGTTGTACACTATATGCCATGGACCCAAACACTCCTGGCCAATGCCATTCACTGCGATCATTATTTTTGACCGGACAGGGGATGACTACTGCCAGCCAAAGAAGAGAATACATGATGCACGGCTCATTTGGAAGGAACACATGTTGCGCAGTTAATTTTGGATTATGCTATCGCTGGTGTTGACAACTGTCTTCTGGTGTGTGTTAATGGATATTGCTTGTGTTGAATAACCTCCTTGGTGCTGGATTAATTCAGCGAGGTGATGATCTACATAGAGACAGTGAACATCATAAGGACAACTTCAGGGTGAGTGGAGTTTTGTTTTACTGGACCCGCCATGGTCATGTTTGGGGACCCGGCGTGGTGCTTAGGGGCTAGTCAAGTAGTATTTGGTCGGTCCTTGATGGCATCGAGGTGTTAGCGTGTGGAGTTGGACAATCGTAACTTTTTGCCCAGGCTTGAGACTCTGTATCATCTATTTCAGTGTCATGTCCTAGTCTCTACAGTACTGGCCTACTGTGAAGGCTACATTGCGGGTGGATGTACAGGTTTGCAAAGCCTCTAAAATAGGCAAGGCATATGCATTGTTTGTGCGTGTTGGTGTTTTGTGTGCAGATAGCTGGGTACACACACACACACTTTTGGCCCCTACACTTCTGAAATGAATCTGACATCGGTCCTTTATATCAGCCACATGTCGTCCATGACTACCTAAATTAAGTTTTGTTCAATGAGGATATCCTATTCCTTGGGTGGACCAATCATACAACATAGCACTCCAAAAATCCCGTGCTTAACTTTTAAGCACCAGCAATAAAATCAAGAAGTTTTCTGTCACATGCATGACTACATAATTCTCCTAACTCACATGTCATTAAGTCAGTTTTTAAAAAGCATTGGCACATTCGACTGTCAGATCCAAAACGATCTACGGTCTTTCAAGATCCCCCCCTTTTTTTTTTTTTTTTTTAAACTAGACTGCAACTTGAGACACCACTTGGTCCATGCATATTTTGCAATAGAACTGCACAACCCATTCAGACACTTCTTTGTTTGTTTTCTGTAATGGGAATTACCGCTGTGGTAACTGCACAATGTTAACAGCACCTCCGAGATTACACATTTCATTAATCCACACACAGGCAAACCGTTCCTATTAAAATGTGATAACCCGCTCTTCCACTCATGTGGTTTCCATGTTGCATTGTACTTGTGGTTTATGATATGTAGGTAAAACCACTAGAAAATGGAAGCAACGCATCAGTGAACGCAAGAGTTGCCATACACTTTAATGATACAAAGCATCTCCTTCCTTACAAACTTATGGCATAGAGAAGGTAAAGGCACAGAGGAGATGCAAGGCTTTTTGGATCATCACAATGCAGACATTGTCCCCCAAAGGTCTTAATGATGAGTTGCTACTGAATGTGATGCTGTAAATATCTGTTGTGAATGGGATCGGCTAGGACAGATGCCCATTTGATTATAGATGTATCCACTAATGATTCATTTTCTTCTATTGCCCAGGTATTGAAGCCCTGTTTTGGATGATCATTGCACATTGTCTTCATCATGTCTTCATGTATTTCAATTGTGAGATTCAGTATATATTTCTAAATTCATATTTATTCTTCATTTTTGCTCATCTCCTCCCCTCCTTTCCTCATGTTCCTCATTTTTACCTGATGAAGGTCTAAGGACCGAAACGTTGTCTTAATAAAGTTTATTGCAAGTAAAAGGACAGTGTGCGGGAGTTCTCTATTCTCTCGGTGGGCCAATATCAAATATTTTACTGATATTTTTTCAATTTGGAGGACATATTTCTTATTTGTCACTGGCTATCCCAGAATCCTTGTGCACAGTGATTTGGTCCAGGTACTACCCACCAAGTTGGAATTGGTGCCACTCAGTACTCTGTACCCAACCCTACTTCCTACTCTAGTCAGAAGTGGCATTCCAACCTCTTGCTACCAGGGCAAACTGCAACCTAAACACAGTACCTTAGACTGCTTGGCCATCCTGACTAAATAGACTACCTAAGTGACTATGTCATTTTGGGCGTGATATTGAATGTCCAGATCCAAACACACATTTCTCTATGGCGAGAATGAATGTGCTTGGTCTTATCAAGAGTCTGATTTGATGAAAGCGATGATTTGTTTGATTGGTGAAAAAATAATAAGATATTTGATGTCAAGTTGATCTAGTTAGTCTGTACATTTGTAAAAGTTAAAATCTCAACACCAAAAGAGAAGATGCAGCAGTGTGTTGCCAAAGAGTCAGCCACAAGGCAATTTGTGCTAGCTGCTGCTAACAGAAATTAACATATTTTTTCTTTTTAAAATAGGCTTCAAAATTACTTACACTATGTCACGTCTTCATGGGAAAATATTGCTTCTTTAGTCTAATCCGAACAAAAGAAAACTCTCCCATCAGTGACGCATGAAACCCAGTGGAATTGCCTGTACAAGCTCTTCTAGTTGGACACAACCAGTGGCATGAAATCTTCTTACCAAGACAAAATGAACGATTTAGCCTACATATCAGAACTACGTAAAAGGCTACAGTCTAATTTCTAGAGCGTGAATGTGAACAAGGCAAATGAAAAACAGTGTAACAAAGGTATCTCGCTTCCTGTTTTCTCTTATCTTCCTTGTTTGTTGTAGAAATTCGTGCATCTTCAATGTGCAGAGCATGAGACAGTGCCAGGGATTTGGGTTCAATTCCCGCTGAGGCCACCCATACTCAAAACCTAAACCCTTCTTGGTGCTTTGGAGAAAGGAATAAACCATGTGTAGCAACTCATAATGTATTAACGGCTCATAATGTAATAATGACTCATAATGTAAAAAAGGCTCATAATGTATTAACTCAAATGTAATAAAAGCTCATAATGTAATAATCAGCTCATAATGTAAAAAAACCATGAACGCATAACGTAGTAACTGCTTTGTGCATAATGTAATAATGTAATAATGTTATGATGAAGTTATAATAAAACACAAGATACTTGTGCCCTAATGATAAGGATAAGCGCTCAATGAAGAAACTCAATCCCACCATGCCAATAAATAATAAATAATAAATAATACATAATAAATAATAAATATGGAACTACACACTACAAATGTATTACATGGCCCATAATGGCCCCAAACAGCATTGCCAACTTCACCAGATTCATGCCCCTTTGATGTGAGCTCCAGGTATTGACAATGCCGATGCTACATACCCTACCACATGGCCCCTAATGGCCACCACAACCCAGCCATGTAGATAGATAGGCAGTGGGAGCCAGCATATCACCAGGGTTATCAAGCGGGCACTTCCCTTCACTGTGTTGCACTGTGCACGGTGTTTCGTTAAGTTAGGCCCACGACACCTCGGGAAGGCTCAACAGCTAGCTCCGGCGTCCCAGAACCACCCCCCTCCATACTAGCTCTCACTGCCCATGTTACCCACATGCAGAACTTCCTTGTGTTATGTCAAAAACAGTATTATTCCTGATAACAATATCACACATGAAACAGAAACAACAGAAAAAGAATACTCTTGCCCCTTGTTTACTTTGAC
>OMKL01045469.1:9510-25229 GCA_900302295.1 Parasudis fraserbrunneri
CGTGACCGTTACAGTTAGGTGGGTGTGAGCAAAGAACAGCAACAACATCCAATCTGGATGGAGCTCAGGAGCCAGAGTGAACCTGTTGAGAGAGAGAGAGAGAGAGAGAGAGAGAGAGAGAGAGAGAGAGAGAGAGAGATCCCTCACAGTGCAACATAACCACTGTAGCATGAACTCCTTCTACTGTAAGTACAAAGTAACTCTAAGTACAAACATTCAGTGACAGTGAGACTCACTATAATATTGTGTAGTCTCAATAGACCTCGCTTCAATCTTGCTTGCATCCCCTGGTAGCATACCTCAGTCATAAATCTTGTTGATCGCCATGTTGGTCTGTAGTACTATATCTACCAATGGCTAAAATTTCAACCTTGATCAGTGTCATCGATCTTTGACCGATTTGGGCAGTTTGTTGGCTGCCTGTCAACCTATCCACAAAGTTTGAGCCAAATCAGGCAAGAATTTTATTTATTTATTTATTTATATAAGTAGGGACAGTGCATATTAATGAACATTTAACAATAAATATAAATATGCCTGTAGCCAAAAATCCTCCAAAAATGTACATCTGGGGTCCCATAAATAAATACATATGTAAGTTATCACTGACATAAAACACACACACACACACACACACACACACACACACACACACACACACACACACACACAGTGATTACAATACCCCATTGTGCTTCAGACATTGGCGTTATAACATTGAAATATGAGGATACTGATGGACATGACTGAGTCAGTAAACTCCTCACACTTTCCCTTTCTACCCTTGAGGCTTTGCAGACAACAGACATGTCTTTTCACCCTCTACCCTCTAACCTAATCACCACTGATCTACAACCAGGATGTCATTGGCAGCTACAAGCAGGATGATTAGTTGAGTGATTAGACTGAGGAACACATGGATTTGTCCATTGATCTTACTGATACTGCAGGACAGCAACGGGCCAGTCTGGAGGAACGCAAGGCTTTAATAGAGGAAGAAGTTCCCCACTGCTGATGGCTCTCTGGCCAAACTGACAGGGCACAGTGGATATGTAGCCTACTTAATTGACCCATCTCAAACTCCACCCTCTTTTCTTGATCCTCCAATCTTTGTTTGTCATAGGAAAGCAACAGTTGTGATTGGAGGATCAAGAAAAGAGCATGGAGTTTGAGATAGATCAATCATAACTGGCCTCATTATTGTGTTGCCATGCTTTCACAACAGGGTGAAGAGGGGAAATATGTGGGAGGCAAACGTTCAGGGACAGAGGCCTTTCTCTGCTGCTCTCACAGACATGGTTTATTACTACTGTAGAGTAAGTGGTGGTTGGTGAGACCATTCTGATGTCAAAATATAGCAGATAACAATCTTAATGTAATACTGCTACAAGTAATTACCAGAACTAGTAGAAGTAGTACTCAAGATGACCTCTTGGAAAAGAAAATGGAAAAGGTCAAGTTATCCTAAAAATTATACATTCAGGGGTTTGCTGGTTTTGTAAGCTAATTTATGAAGACGTCAAACCTCAAAGCTGTACCAGAAATAGCATAGCAGAGAACTTAGATACACAAAAAAGTTAATGAAAGAAGACAGCTCATATATTCATTTGTGCTATATCAGTTCAACTGGCTCATCCATCACGCAGTGTGTCAGAATGTGACCTAGCAGATTCATCAGGCCAATCCAAATGACTTCCAGATTTCCTGCAGAGCGAGAAGCTCACAACAAACAAATCACAGACCAAAGCACTTCTAGTGGACACAACAAAACCTCTAGAAGACAAAATCAGCCTCTCTGAGACATGGAAAACTAGGGACTTCTAAAGGTAGAGGAAATGCTGCACTTAAAGCAATTAGTCAAAGAGATCCAACAGAGACTCCAGCTCTATCACAGAGAAAACACTCAGCTTATCACTCTCAGACAGATTCAATGGTTCTGAGAGAGAATGAGGGGAAGCTGATAGCCTCTGTGATGAGTTGACCTCAAGTTTGGGTCATAATCGGAAGTTATGGCGAGATATCAGTGGAGAAAGATAGTCAGCTTTCAACATGCTCCTGAAGGTGACTGTAATTAGTGCTGTGCTTCTCATTACCTCCATAGATCACTGGATTCACATCCATTTCAATAAAAACAGACAATGGCATCAATAAAGACGTTACTTCAGAGCAGCTCTGGGACCACCTACTGGAAGACAGGGTAATTTACGATATTCAGAGTCTAGCTGCCTTGGGCTGGGCGATAAACTGAAAACATTACCGATACCGACATCACTTATCAACCTAATTTTGCCCATATCGATACGTTAGGTAAATGCATTCCTCCAGTGCATAGGTTGTTTCGTTTTGTACCCCTTTAATTCACCTAAATGAACAACAATGAATCACATGTTGAACGACAAACATGTTGACAAACAAACATTACAAACAGAGGGCCAACACGATGAACAATGTGGTATTTGTGCACTGGTGTTTAAAAATTGTTTATATCATCATTTAATTTATTGTTACCGTGGTAAATGTGATGATATAACATGATATGGATTTCAAGTCATATCACCAAGCCCTATTGCTGCCCACATTTCATTTTCACATAATGCCAGCAGTTTAATGTGAAATATGACGAGCTGGTATCCAATCAACAGGCTCCACTTTACCCAATGGGAGTCCTTTATTCCATCATGCTTTCAGGAGGGCAGAGGCTGCTCATAGGTAGACACAAGGTCAGATGCATTACTATGCAAGTGCTGCTTGACTCTGTAGAAAATGTAGTTCTTTCAATTGCTTATGTCCAACTCTCCTACCTGTCCGAGCAAACTCTGGGTCAGGGACAAAAGACACACACACACACACGCATGCAAACAAACACACACAAACCTGCACACACACAAACACAAACACAAACACGCACAATCACTAACACATTATTTTGTATCGTTGAGGCTTGATGACTATCTCTGTTGAGAAATGACAAAGTAGTGTGGGTTTAGCTAGAGTTTCCTCTGGTGTCGTACAGCTGTTTAATCCTGCCTCTGCTCCTCACTTCTCTCCTCCTCTAGAATAACCTTCATTAATCAAAACTGCTTCATTAACAAGCCTAAATTATTACACTGAGGAGAAGCCATTGAAGAGGGATGGTCATTAACTAAGTAGGCTGCTGCCTGAATTTCATTTGAAAATAGAAACAGAAAGATTATTGTAGAAACTGTGAAAAGAGAACCACTGTTTTACCTTAGTGTGGGGACACAGCTTTCTTTTTCTTTCCTGTACAGTATAGCAAAGGTGCCCCTGCTCAAGCTAGCTGTCTCATATTAATGTCTCTCTGCCTCACCAACCATCGGCTACGCCACCATGAGTGGTGCCCATATCAGCAATATTTGCATTGCACTTCTTCAACCTGAAGATGGTCACAATCTTTGCATCTCGTCTTGGCCTCCAGCATTTGAGGGAAGGCCTTTCAGAGGACCCATGCCTGAATTGCAGCTTCCCAGGAAGAAAGCCAAGTTTTCCAAGCCGTCTTCCCGGATGTCTCCCCTCATTAAACCTTTCATTCCATTCTGAACACATTTAAATCATCTGTCAGAACATGAAGGAGTCATCAACTGGGCCTATCATGTATGTTAAAATAATATGGCTCAGCCTAATATTTCTGCTGATTAATTGCTTAATGATTTCCCTTTTGAAATATTACTCCTGAAACTGAAATACATTTTAGGAGGGCGTCTTTCAAAAGGATTTACATTAAGAGCACTAAACCAAATAGCCAGCATTTACTGACTACATTACTAGGGCTGTCCTGCCAATAATTGTTTGGGCTTCAAAGCTTCATTAGTAATTATCAGTGAATAATCAAAGCTTCATTCTTCCCGTGTGCAAAGTTTCAATGTGGTGAGAGCTACGTTTTCTGAAAGTTATCATGACTAAATATCCGTGTCTGAGAATAACTGATTTTCAAAATAAAGATTGGATTATTATTTCTATAAGCTAATTCTTAAGCTGATGTAGGCTAATTTTTGTAGTAGTAAAAAAAAACAACCCAAAAACAAAACAAAAATGAAACATTCAAAGAGTGATCGATTACCATGGCAACCACAGCCCTATACATTTCCCAAACAATTTGTGGAAGTGAAGCCCTAGCTTGGGAGGAAAACACTACCCTTTCTGTGGGAATAGATGTTAAGAGGAAGACCGCTGGGCTGAAGAGAATGACTAAGGAATCCACAGCCTCTGAGTGGCCAACTGTACTGTCAGTCTTGGACATCCTCCACTTTCCCCAAGGGAGACTGGCAAGGAGGGGATCCCAAACCAAACACAATATTTTTCTCTCTGAGGAAATCCAAGGGGACTCAAGAAAGACAGAAGGAGATTAGAATTAGATGAGGAGACTGAACGAAGATGATGACCTTGACAAGACATGGAGCAGCCCAGAAGGTCATATTGACAAGTTTGCTTCTTGTAGTTACTGGGGAATGCTGGCATTATGAGTTACATAAAACCCCTTTACAGTTTGTTTTTTTTAAACATATATATATACAGAGAGGTGTATTTAAAAGCCGTATTACATGTGGTCCATAGCTCAGTCCTCAGGGAAACTTTCAGTCCTCAATTTTCACTTCCAGGAGTGTATATTCATGTATACCCTTCCACATATACCGGTATATATCACTTCTACATACTGTCCATAAACATCTACATTCTCCCACATATCCACATGTATACAACCTAAATATCTATGAGTACCTCTACTTCAATCTGTCAGCAAATTTCTGTGCTTAACTTTCTAACACAAGCCCATCCCACACTCTATTAAAAGTGTAACTATATACATTGGAACCAAGGGAGCTTACATTTCTACTATTCCCATCAAGAAGAGGAAAGGAGCATGAAACGGTGGTGGAGTCATATAACGTCTGCTCGCATTGGGGTTATAAATTCTATCCATTTATTCCATATTTGGTAGAATTTGTCTTTTTGGATCCTTAAATATTTCAAACCAAATTTTTTTTATTATTCCAAACCAATGTAGGTGGTGCTGGATTTAGCCACTTTCTATTGATTGATTTTTTATTTTCCACCATTAGGGCATGGAACAGCTTTATATCCCTCCTTTGTTCCAAAAACATAATGTGGTCCAGATAAAGAGTCTCCAAATTCAGGGGTATTTGAGTCTTGAATACCGTGCTTAGTGGTTTGTGAATACCATTCCAATATAAACTTAGTTTGGGACAGTCCCAGAATATATGGAAATGATTTGCCTCCATCGAGCCACATTGTCTTCAGCACGTCAAACTCATATTTCTGTATTTTTCCCGGTGTGGGGTCTTAAAATATCTTATAATATTTTCCAGCAGTGTTCTCTCCAATCCATGGAGTTAGTTGAAGACCACTGAAAGCTGCACATTTCCCCCCAGTCCTCCTCACAAAGCCCCATTCCTGCTTCTTTTTCCCACTTTTCTTTAATGTATAAAGTGTTTTCATTTTTAGCATACAAGAGAGCATTGTTCAATCTAGGGATGGACTTATTTGGTATTTAAATGAAGGATAATTTCAGGACATTATAAAACTCAGACTCTGCTGTTGAAAGGTCTGTATGTCTGCACTTCTGATTGCAATAATGTTGTACTTGAAAGTATCTAAAAAAAAGAAAGAAGTAATTCTGCTCTAGGCCATGTTTGTCCTGCAAAGATTTAAGACTTTATAGAGCATTTTTGTGTGTGAATGATAAATACGTTGTATGCCCTTTCCTTATCCAGGATTCTTTTATCTCCTCTGTTGGGAAGAAATTCTGTATCATAGGCACACCATCTGAAAAGTTTTAATATGTTGTGGATTCCACATGAACCCTAGAACATTTTAACATCAAAGAACCAGAGATGTAGGACTCCACCCATACATCCAAAAATACATTATTTAGTCAACTCTGGTTGGGAGGTTTGAGTGATGGTGCTTGGTCTCCCAGCTTATGGATCGTTCCTTCTCGGGGACCAATCTACTCAATTAGCCAGCAACTTCTTGGAAAAGATCTCAACAATAAGGTTTCATTGTTGTAAGGCCTACAGTAAAAGTGCTAACCAGAAGTAAGTCAAAAAGCAGTAAAGTAGGGACTACTGATCTTGAGTAAGGACATAATAGCAGCAAAATCTCTTTATCAGCAGTTCTAGTTCAAACACAAGAGACTTAAAGTTAGTTCAGCCAGTAAAAACATCTGCTAGATCTATAAGCTTGGGCCGGAAACATGACAGAACGAGGTGAACATTCTAGAAAAATGGGCCCTGGTTTTAGCAGAGTCAGCTAAACAGCTCTATGTAAAAAACTAGGTTACGGAAGAATGAATCTTTGTGGTGCCAATAGCAATAGTACCCCTAGGACAAGGACACCACAGTGGACCTATGATGACAAATAGTCCCATGCTATGAAGCTGACACAAATAGATTTTTTCTATCGATATACTGATGCAGTCTGGCATATTGACACCCCTTGTAATTTTGGTGATCATTATCTTCAACAATAATGTGGCGTTTTTACAGCATAGGCCAAGGGCCAGAGCCATCTAGGACAGTGTTGGTCTGTCCATCTGTCTGTCTATCCGTCCCAACAAAAGTAGACCAATAAGAAGTCACTTTCACTTATATCACATGCTGAAAAGTAGACCAATCAGAGCTGATGATTTCACTGACCACATGCTGAAAGTTAGCCCAGACAGACAGCAAGACAATAATTAATTCAATTCATGGGGGGGGGATGACAGTTGTTTTGTATGTCAGAAACCAAGCTACATTCATCAGCAACACACCATCAAGCTCCACCATCTTTGAAAACAGAGGTAACTGTTAGCATGTCACTAATCGCGACTAGCATTGCTAATGTCAGTTAATGTTTGCTACTCAATATTTAGGGTACACATGTTGTCTTGTACAAAGGCTTTCACAAACCATACAATGCAGGGACTCATCAGCATGGCATTCAGATGAATTCATGAAAGCTAACTAAAATATTCAGTATCAAACACTGAAACATTTGCTAACATTTGTCTATTTCTGTTCAATGAGGCTATGATAAAACTCCTGTTTGGATGTCAAAGGGGTATTGCAGCTAGCAAGCTTATTTAATGTTAACTAGATAATTGGTTAGCTCTAACTAGAAAAGTAGTTTTGCTCCTTCTCATTCAGCTTGCTAATTGTATCTAACATTAACTGGCTACACTTACTTTAAAACAAATTATTAATAAATACACTATAACTATCAAAATAACTTTGACAATGATACATTGTATTTGAAATTCTACTCAGCTTTACACAGAATTAGCCTTACTCAAATAACCATGTCATAGCTACCATATTTGCTGAGGATAATCAGCACTCCATTCGCCAGCAAAAGCGTCCCTAGGAAATAACATTCAGGGTCTCGAGTTAGTTCTGTCCGCCCACACTCCTTCCTGAGCTGCTGTCGTCTCACTCTGCTGCTGACTACTGCAGCAGCTGACAGCATCTTATCAGCAGCAGCCAATTACAGGGTGGGAATCTTATCAGTGGTAGCGCTTCCCAGGGGCCATGGAGGTGCAGTGAGGAAATATGATTCTTTTACGTTGCATTCTATGTTTGCACAGCATACAATCGCCTGGGGATGAGGTTAGTGAGGAAATGCCAACAGCCCTGTCAGAGAGTTCTATATGAAGACTAGAGGCAGTAGGCTCTATTTCTATGATGGCGCAAGGCCGGCATGGTCCCTCCTCAACTCAACTTCACTCATTTTTTTTCGGATGAAAAATTCCTCTGTAACTGGCCCCTTGAGCCAAGGGAACTGGCAGTATTCCACCTTTCTGTCCGGGCTGCTCTGAGTATATTGTCACCAGAGGTGGAAAGAGTTCTGAAATATATTACTCAAGTAGAAGTCCTGGTGCATCAGTTAAACTTCACTACCTGAAAGCTGCAACATTTCAGCAGGCATCTGGTGACCAGAATTGAAAGAAATTACTCCTTTAACGCTTAGCCTGCAAATATTAGAACAAAATCAAAGACAGCACGTGAGTATGAAGTGCTCCACACATTTGTTTTAGAAGACTTGCTTCCCAAATTGATTATGGTGGAAGAGATAAAGATTATGTATTCTCCTTGATACAAATGGCATGAAAGACATATTATTTCCCATACTCCATCTGTTTATCAATCTCCATTAGAGTCTATGTCATACCTGTAACACCAGATGGTTCCCATACTTTCTTTTTTTTTTAATATGTTTTCACTACAATACTTTATCTGATAGAATATTGAGTGCAGATTGTTGAGTAAGACTTTGTTGAGTAAAAAGGGAATATGTTTAAATGACACACTTCAAACATATAAAGTATATTGCAATATTCAAAAAAAAAAATCTAAATATCAATATACATGTAAACAAACTCTGTGTTACATGATCAATCCAGTGGTTGGATCTAGACAAATTACTGTCATGCGTCATCAAACCACATTATGCGTTGTCAAACCTAATGGAAATCATAGCTACCTGGTCTGATGTCTAGAAGCTTCCAGAAGCTTCTAGAAGACTGAGGACAAAGGATGGGCATGAGTAATCGATTAATTGTTGTATCGTAGACAAGTTGGCTGTGTGTGCGTGCCCTCTTCTGACCCTTGCTCAATCCAGTTGTTGTAGTCAGTAAATTTTTAACTTGATAAAATAGCCTAAGGTATTCCAAATGATCTTCAATCCAAAAAATTATCACTTTTATACAAATATTAATGAAAACGAAAATATATGAATAAATATTAGTAAATGGCCTAAATAAAATAGGGCCAACTTTTAACCTACATCTCTCTCTCTCTCTCTCTCTCAGACCTGTTAAATTGACAGCATCTTGTTTATGATTAGAATTATGGCTTTGGTTTAACAACCATATATGATGATTTATCATTTATGATGATTAGTTAGGCTATTAATTAGGGCTGTCAAAGTTAACGTGATAATAACACTACAAAGCTACAAAGCCCTCCCAGATGAGTATCCCTTCCAGTTTCCACATATAATGTTACTGTTAGCTGTGCAGCAGATCAGGTAATTCCCTCTCTCAAATTGTGGCATTAATGAGACAGCTGTTAATAGTAATTTTTCAGTTTCTCCAGTCCATTAATTCTGTCCTGATATAGCCAGATAAGGCATCAGCTGGTATTTTTGTAAACTTAAATTTAAATTCTACCTAAAGCCATGAAAGATTAGGGCTGCGTGATTGCCCAGTCTATGATAAAGTTGTACATGGCCACTAGTCTCTCCCTCTCGCTCTCTCATACACATTCATTCTCTACCTCTCTATCTTTCTCTCTCTCTGGGGCATCCGATGACAATGTTTTGGGATTGCTTGTGATTATGAAAAGGCATGGGGCTATAAGGGGCGGAAGGGGTATAATAAAGGATTCTGATTATATAAAAGTTGGAATTACTGCAAACAAATTCTGTCAGTGGTGCAGACTGAAGCCCTATACTGACTGAACATGGTTTGAGCTGAGTTCGCCGCCTGGTACAGCAGGCTAAAGGCGATGCAAGGCTAGCGCTGATTGATGACAGACCTTCCCCGTCAATATGCCCATCTGTTATTGCCTGCTGGGCTTGAGTTTGCCATGTTATGATTATTTGAAGCATTTTTTTGTCATTGTTTGTCATACATTGATATTTTCTATCATTCACCTGTCTTGCTTTCCCTGCAATATCATTCTCTTTCTAAAGTAGAATTTTATTTTGCCAGCCATGATAGACTATGGTTCCGGTTGGTCTCGTGTAATGCGTTTATTACTTCCTTTTCTACTTCTTCTTCTTTGTTCTCTGGCTTGGTTGCAGCGGTCAGACAACGCTGCAGCGCCGTGCTGGACAACTACGGCCATTGCATGTAATTAAAATCAAAGAAACAGTGGTGGAGTTGTGGAATGATTATATAGCTTTATAGTTTTTGCCGACATCTGGCATTTTTGAGGGAGGTGGCCGTCTCTTCATTTTCTATGCAGGAAAAACCCTGGGGACAGAGTGGGAAATAACTTCCCTCCCACTGGCTGCCTTGACAGATGGTTCAAACACTGCTCTGGTCAACGCCATTACACTAGGCTTTGGGATTTAATCAGCTCTAATCATTTGGTGTGCTGACTTCAGATTAAACCCATTACCTTTCTCTTATCAAATCACCTGAGGGGGGAGCAAATCAGGATTTGTAAGCAGGGAAATGTTAAAGGGCTGTTAACAAAGCCACCGCTGTGTTAATACAAATATCATCATGCTATGAACTGACACTTCAAAGAGACCAGGCTTGTTCTCACCGTAGAGGTGAAATAAATCAAGACTGGTAAACTGCACATACATCAACAACTATCTGTGCTGCTTATTTGTTGAATCTAATTAGCAAATAAGTTAATGATACAAAGATATTGATTAGAGAGTGTTGGAATAAATAAAGATCCATCCATTTGTTCCCCCCAAAACTACACTACGCTAGGGTCATGTCCCTTTTAAGTGAATATTTCATAGCATTACTGCTAATTCTGATATCTCATATACTATTGACTATATCACTATTAGTTATTCTATGTTATATGTTACATACATGTGATCCATCTCCAACTAAGTGAAATGAAATATGAGTCAGGTATGGATGTCAAAGTAGGACATCACAGCTAATGTGGCAGTTCTTCATCAAGTACTTAACTTGTGTACAAAGTGTTCAGAATAGCAGCTAGGTGAGGGGGTTTCTTGTGAAATATGAAACTACGTCATCTTCTGCCTCTCCACCCATGCTTGGCAAAGATAATGTGTCTGAGAGAGAAGGAAGGAGAGAGAGAGAGGGATATACAATGAAAGAGAGGGGAGAACAACAGTCCAGATCTGTAGGAGTAGAATTCATTCTTAGCAAAGAGGTTTGCTGAAATAATTACGTCTTGCCAGCATGATGGATGTCTTTCCTTCTTATGTGTCAAGGAGAGATGCAGAGAGAAATAGAGAGAGACAGACAGGGAAGGAGAAATGGGAGAACTTTCATTTAATCCATCAGGCTCCCCAAACCTCTTGACAAAAGCTGGCTCTGTGGGGTAATTATATCCCTGAACAATAGTGTCGGGGATATTATGGTTTTACCTCGACCGCCTCTGCAGATCCATCATGTTAACGCAATAACTTGAATAGCTTTCACTGAAATCTTTTCAAATTTCCGGTGCACATTTATGAACCCTAGAGGATGAACCCTATTGATTTTGGTGACCCCATGAGTGCCACTATCAGTCCAAACGTTACATTTTCTAAACAGAGTATCTCAAATAGCTTTCATTCAAATCTTTTCAAATTTGCTGTGCACATTCATGACCCATAGAGGAAGAAGCCTATTGATTTTGGTGACCCCATGACCTTTTCTCTCATGCCACCATCAGGCCAAACGTTCAATACAAAAATTAAATCCACTGTCGGCACTAGTTTTCTGATTGTCTTGGTTGGACTTGCCAAGGAGCTGTGGAAGAATGTTTTCAGAGGCAAAGGAGGGAAGTGCCCTTTAGAAAATTATTCTAGCACTTCAAACATTCTCAGGGAGTAAGCGCTACCTGATCATCAGTCTCTTGTGTCAAAGAATACAGGCTAGGGATTAGCTGTAAGAAAAAGTGAGAGAGAAAATGACATGAGGTGAGAAAATAAGAGAAGAGAGGAGTGAAAGAAAGGAGGCACCAGAGCACATTGTTAGAATATTGGACTGAAAAATATTAGAAAAATGTGACTGCAATTCTATCAGATTGCAGATGAGAGAAGAAGAGAGAGTATGCAAGGGAGAGGACAGGATAAAGAAAGGATACTGCAGGGATCCTTCCATCACCTGCAGTGAGCTGAGAGAAGATGCAGAGGGTGGAAGGGGTCAGTCTGGCTGGATGACACACAATAGAACCTCAGACAGACAGGCAGATTTTTTTTTTCTGGAGCCCTGATTAGGCTCGGAGGAAATGGGAAGAGAGAGGGGCTGACCTCAGGAGCTTCACCATGGCATGGTTGACGGAACACGGGATCCTGCTGCTAAGGACAGAGGGATGGGGAGCTCTCTAGGTCAGGTGTGAACTGGGCCTTTCTCACATTAATCATGGTCAGGTGGAACCCAAGTGAACCTGACCAGCCCCTCTGCTCTCTGCTGCCGTGTAAAAATTATGGAACAGCAGAGACCACTGGGCTTTCATAGGAGGTCTGGAGAACACTGGCTGATCCTGCATTAAAATTCACTGGCTTTTCCCTCCCTTTCAGATCAATTACAGATCCCATTTTACAAAACCTTACAGAAGTGAGGGGACAGTATTTAAAAAATATTTGCCTTTCTGTCCTTCTCGCCTGCAGTGGATCAATAAGCCTTTTACTGTTTTTAATTGAAATGCAGGGAGCCTGTGGTGATTTAGTTGGCTTTTATTCTTTTACTAAAAACAGGCTACACTGCCAATGCATTACCTTCTCTTCGTCTATGGTGCTAGCACCCTGGGGACCTATTTATACAACAAAAAAATAAGCCACTTATTGACAAGAGCTCAGGGTCATGGTCCAAAGATGTATGGCTAATGACCTTGGCATAGAGGCAACCCTGTGTCTCACTCATTGCCTTCACTAGATGTGCCAAATGTCAGTCTCCTGTTCATAACTATATCATCATCATCCATCACTATACCAGGAGGAGTTCATCCATCCTCTACCACCCGCCACCAGCATGAAGTGGTATTACCTGCTTCCCAAATCAAATTGGGACTAAATGTTTTGCGCTAACAATAAAACATTTTGTAATTTAATCCTCCCATATATAATAGTACCTTGGTCATGGGGGGGGGGGACCACTACACAATATCTCAGTCCAGTCACATGGATTGGACAGAAAAGGGGAACAACCTTTCTTCATCTTCTTCTCTCCTCTTCTGCTACTTCTATGGGGTGGCAGTGGCTCAGAAGGTAGAGCGGTCGTTTGGTAATCTGAAGGTTCTCAGTTCGAGCAAGACACTGAACCCCTAATTGCTTCCGACGAGCAGATTGGCTTGCATGGTTTTCCCCGCCGTCAGTGTGTTTGAGTGTGTGTGTGTGTGTGTGTGTGTGTGTGTGCGCGTGCGTGCGTGCGTGTGTGTGTGTGAATGTGAGGCATAAGTTGTAAAGTGCTTTGGATAAAAGCGCAATAAAAATGCAGTCCATTTACCATTTACCTGTATGGCCTTCTCTCTGAGTGAGGTGAGATGAGAGTAGGTGGGAGAAGATGACAGGATGATGAGGAAGAGGTGTGTGGAGGAGATATGCAGTGCCTTATTAAAAGCACCACTGTGAAAGCCACTAAGAAGCAGCTGCTGTGCTTCAGTGGACACAGCTGGAGGTGAAGAAAGAAAGGGAAGGAAAAAGGAAGTGAGAGAAGGAGGGATGGAGGAAGGGGTGTTGATGGAAGAGCGGAGCTCAGGGGTCTCTTTGATGTGTATGCTGCTGTGAGTGAAGTGCTGTGTTAAAAAGGGAGATTGCTGAGGTTTCTCACTGATATATCAGCCAGAAACACACACACACACACACACACACACACACACACACACACACACACGGAAAGGTTCAGGCAGACACAGACATAACGTGAAAGGCAGATTAAAAGCTACTGCAAAGTAGTGTCCCCCCAAAACACCCTACTATCTTACTCAGGTCCGTTGCACAGACATACAGTAACTGAATATTTCAGATGTGAAACAGATATATAAGTTTTTAGTTAAGGGTTCTGAAAATACCTCTTGACTGAAAGTCTGATTTCCTCTAACACAAAGAAAATGTGAATAATTCAACAGCTGAGCCACCCCATCCTCTGGTTATTCCTCTGGCCTTTAGAGGCCCTCTCAGACAGAGGTGTAAATCCAACAGTCGCTGCCTGTTTAATAAGAACATTGCAGATAAAATGCCTCAACAGCCTTTACATTTGTAATTGCAACCTGTGGTCTCCCACAGTAAGTATGCAGATGACATGGCCCTTTTCGTGAGAGGCTACGTCCTGAGAGGAAATACTTCCGGAACCAGAAAGTGGGTGGGCACTGCAGAGTCAGAGCTCTATTAGGCTTTAGCCTGAGGATACTTTGAGATAGCCAAAACCCAAATGAATGGAAGCAGTTCAGAGAGAGAGAGATAGAGCGGGAGAAATGAAAAGAAAGCCCTCAAACAATGCTGCAGTCCAGAGAGGAGTGATGGAGAAGAAGAACACACTGAGAGAGGAGAAGAGGCTGTGGGGAGGGAAAAGACATTAACCCTCCCCCACCCCAACCACTGAGCTGTACTGAACTGAAACCATGCGTTTTATAAACCGTTTCCAAAAACATACAATTTGGATTAGAGTGGCATGAATAATTCTTCTATCTCTCACAACCATTTTTATATCTCTATACTCTCTAACTACAGCACAGACCTCCACCAAGGCATAGCAATTTCCCCAATTTACTTTCACCCTCAACATTTTACTGAGTAAATGACAGAAACTAGAATTGTCTATATTACCAGTCTCAACAGACCAAGGCTGTAAATCCATGTTTTATGCATCAACAATGGTGATACTACCTCACAACACACTGTAGTATAACAAACATATTTGTAAAGTTTGGTGCAAATCAGACAATGTTTGGGGAGCAGAGGGTCATACGGTTTGGCTTATCCACTATCTAAATAATACATATTGATACCATCAGTAGGATATCACAAAAGGATCAGGATCAATAGAAGTTTTCCAATAGTGGTCATGAATGTTCACAGCAAATTGTATGGCAATCCGGCCATAACTTTTTGAGGAAAGACAAACAAAAAGACAAACTGGTGACAAAAACATAACCTCCTTGGCAGAGGTAGCCTAATTAGGATTCATAAAAGGTTATTTAAAAACAAACAAACACTAGTTTACCCTTCAAGCATTAGGCTTGTATGGCATCTCCTATGAGGATAAAGTGCTAGGCAAGCAGTCTCCAGTTCGAGTTGAGTGCTTCTGAGGCACAAAACAATGCTGTGCTAGCTATGCAGCGTACCCAAACACCCACATGCACATGCACACATGGGTAATTGAACATTATGTGCTGCTTCATGCAGACAAATTAAACAGTATGTCCTCAAGAGAATAACACACAACTGCGCAAATGCTCACCAAACACATGGCTGAACACAAGCATAAACCCACAGTTAGGCTATTTCATACACTTCAGTCAGGAACACTCCCGTCATAAAAATTAAACCATTAATAGTGACAAATGGTTACACAGTTGTATTTGCCGGTATAGGCTCTGCTCTCAAAATGCTCTCAGTACAAATCCATGCAAGCCTGCAATATGTATGTGTACTGTATACCAGTGCAAATACATGTATACCAGTCCTCTTTTTGTCTTTTTTACATAGCCCTACCTACACAAAAATATAAGTGTGCATGCGTGTGCCCATACATACACACCAGTCTCCAGACTTTAGTTCTTCCAGAGCTGCAGTAGAGAAAAAGCCAGGCTCCCTACAGGCTCAGTCATAGTCCAGATACACAGCTTGTTATGCAGATTCAATCACTTAGCTCTCTTTTGTCGACACATACACATGTACCCACACCCACCAACACACACACACACACCCACACACACATACACATACACACACACACACACACACACACACACACACACACACACCCACACCCACCAACACACACCAACACACACACACACACACACTTAGGGTACTTACAGGAGGAACCAAAGCTG
>OMKL01045482.1:0-14034 GCA_900302295.1 Parasudis fraserbrunneri
TTTTCCCCCCTTTTGTAGTGTTGCTTTATATGTATCTCAACATCATTGTAAATGAGGCCTTGCCCTCAACGATCTTTTGAGATTAAACTATGTTTGAATGAAAGAATCACCTGTTCATCCCACACTCGCAGGTGTACATAATTAATAATTCCCTGCCAGTAATATCTGGTCATTGATTTTAAAAGAATACCACTTGCCCTTGAATTCCTACTAGTTCTCAGTGGTCAACATCAACATCACTTAATTTTGCCATCATATTTGGTTGTATAAAAAGGACCATACCAGTGTAATTTTTACTTCTTGCCATTACCAGAGATTGTCCCCATCTTAAAAAATGTTGTGTTCATAGGTGTATGATTTAGTAGATCTCAGCCTATCTTACTAAATGCCATTCACACTGCCTTTGTTGCTGAAAAGGGGTGGAAAATACTCCATGACACTTGAGTTGTTTGAAAATGTCTAGGCATAGGTAATTCACCCTTGTGACTACCACAGCGCCAACACTCTACTACAAGCCCCGCACGTTGAACTTCCGCATTCAGTTGGGTGCTCGTTATTAACTCCTGGATGCTCCCGGTTGATGCGCACATTTTAAATGGCTTGTAGTAGAGTTGTTAGAGCCATTTCTAGCAAGCTCTTATAATTTGCTATAGTTGAAATTATTTCAATGTAAATAGTTTGGCAGCACCTAGTGGTTGTTTTTGGTGCTGAACCAAGGGCACAGCATCACCTGACCTCGCATCTCAGAGACCTCTTAATGAAGACAGGTGTGCTGAATTTAGTGGACTGAGGAAGACGCCACGGGATACAGTCTTCAAACGCTGCATGTTTGGTTATTTTGTTTGTTTTAATCTGCGTTTTGTTTGATTCATTTGTTTATTCCCCCACTGTTCTTGATTTCTTTGTAAAGGCCTGTTTATTTTGGGGAATGTTTGTTTGGGATTTTGATTTCATTTATGATACAGTCAAAAGGCAGCTTATAGCCCAGCTCAACAACTCAATACACCATCGCCATTGTGACTCATCATGGAGTATGTTTCCATATCAACATCAATGGCAGTGTGAAAGGTAGGCTGCGATCTACCAAAACATAGGCTTTATATACCTATGCACACAAAATTTGTTAAAGGTAGAATCTGTAATGCTGTCAAACAGTGACCTCTAGGCAAAAGAGCCCCGGTTGGTACTGTGCTTTGTTTACTTTTTGTTTTGGTGTTTGGTTTTGAGTTTAGTAACTTATTATACTGTGAACAGAGCCTGAGGTGTGGCCAGCAGTAGCAACTCTTCCCCTATATCCACTGAGATCCAACCCACACATCAGACCAAAATAAAACATGTAAACAAAGCGCAATACCAAGGGGGGCTCTTTTGCCTAGAGGTCGCTGTTTGACGACATAACAGATTCTGCCTATAAAGATGGGGACAATCTCTGGTAATTTTGAGAAGTCAAAATTACACTGATATGGTCCTTTAAATTACTGCTAAGTTCCTCCCAACATTCTGTTTCACTCGGAGACACGTCAAACCACAGAAGCCAAACATGTTTGAAACACTGTTTCATGGGGTCCTCAAACCAACCAACCAAATAAAAACAGCAATGAGCACATGGAGAGGATATCTGACCACTACTCACACGAAACGCCTGGTCTTGGATCCTATGATGTCTATCCACATCTCAGAGGAACTATGTCCATAGTGGTCGGAGTTCATCCTCTAAAAAAAGCAGGGTATGTGTGCAAATAATGGAGTTATAAGTTATTTGTATATTTGACTGTGATATCCTTGCAAAAATAGTATTGAGTATTTTGCATTCTATGCACTCACAGCACAATACAGTATATTATACTGAATTTATTGTCCTGCTTCCTGTCATAGCCTAGCTTGACAAGATATTGTTGAATAGACTTGCCTAGTGTTCACAGGTGTGTAAAACAAGCAGTTCTTCACACTGAAAAGATATTAACACTGCACACAACCAGTTTACTCACCCTGTCGATAAGCAACGGGGTTGATTCTGACCGTGGATGTGTCTCCACATCAGCTTTCACAAAGAAAAAGATCAGGCCACTGTAACAAACAATACCACAGCTGTTTTTTATAGAGCCTCAAAAATCAAATGGTTACCAGCAACCATGTTTGTTGACTTACCTCAGCAAACACAGCCCAGCACCACAATAGTTTAATGTAGGACTGGAAACATCCTGTGCTGTAATCCCAAACCAGCCAAACCTGTGGTAAAATATATTTAAAGTAAAAATATGTGTTCCATTTAATATGAAGATGTTACCACTCTCATGCCAACCATTTTCATCTTTATTTTGAGACAGGCAAATGGCAGTCCTACTGTATCCTACAAATTGCTACAATGTACATCAGTCATCGTGATCCTGTGTAGTCCAGTGGGCAAGGCAACAACATTTCCTCGGTTAGGGGTTTGATTCTCACTGGTCACTCACACTGAAAATGTATGCACATGTGGAACTGTACTGAGATTTGGATAAAAACATCCACCAAATGGCATAAGAAAGACGTTTTGTGACCTTTGAATGATAAGGTTCTATCTGACATTTTGGTAAAAAATTTGTTATTCTCATAATGTAGCTCTACAAACAGGTCTTTACGTGTGGGCTAAATTAGATTTTTGAAAATGTGATGTGAAATTGAAATGTTTATATTAGTTTTGCTCAATGGGACATATGGTAGAATCTGTAATGTCGTCCAACGGTGACCTCTAGGCCAAAGATGACAACATGGTACTGCGTTTTGTTTACAGTTTTTGTTTTTGTCTGATGTGTGGAATGGATTTCAGTGGGTATAGAGGAGGGGTTGCTACTGCTGGCGACACCTCAGATTCTACCAAGAGAGGTCTGGAGAAATTCACAGTATAATAACTTACTGAACTCCAACCCACATGTCAGACCAAAACAAAAAAGGAAACAAAGCGCAATACCAATCAGGGCTCTTTTGCCTAGAGGTCGCTGTTTGATGGCATTACAGATTATACCTTTAAAGCTCAATATCTCAAAAATACTCAATATAAATAGAACCTTAAAATTTTAAGCTTACGATTTGTATATTCAGAGATGTAATTATTATTTTCAACAGTGAGAGATGACAAACCCAGATGACTTACCGTGAGCTTGCCCAGCCCACCAGTAAACTGCTGGAACCCCAAATTAAAATCCCAAGACCAAGTCCAATGGCTTTCACTATGGTGACAACTGTCAAATTACCTGTGGACGAGGCAGACGTGGTGGTCAGTGATACGCGTGTCTTTTCAGGTTTCTACATTCTGCAGCAGTGAGGAGATGCTGAGTGACAACTGCACATTAGTACACGTGTTCTTTTAATTAATCTTTAAACTGCAATAATTATTTTCTGATCACTAGAGGGCAGCAAGGAGCCATTGTTTACACATCACTCATTCTCCCAAAACAAAAGCCTTGTCTTGTTTCGCCAAAGTGATCATTGTAAATACATCATGTACAAACATAGAAACTCGCTGGAAAAAAATATTGTTTTCATGTGTGGATTACTAGATTTCAACTACAATATATACAACTTTCTCATGGGCATTTCCTGGTTGTTAAACAAGGTAGGTAAATACTTCACCTACAAACATAATACCGTTCAGACAGCACAATATTAATGCACTTAAGAGATTCGCTGAAAAAAAAACTTTTTAAATGCATAGGTTTATAGAATAGGTGGCACTAAAGCACAGGCTGGATTTTGTCAACAAAGAAAATAAATGATGGAATGACAGACTGGCCACTGGTGGCACAGGGTTGACTGAGTAGGACACCGTGGCTCAACAAGACCTTTTGCAGGTGGTCATAAGGCGTTTTGAAAATGTGAAAAATGCTGTCAGAAAATAATTATTGCAGCTTTAAAAAGGAACAATTTACTTTAAGAATCCCATCTCATGTGTCACAAACTGGGACTAATTTCAATCAATCCCAGAAGCACTGGCACCAGTGTTTTGGTTGCTCAGATGGAAGTAGACATTGTTAGCATTTGTAGTTAATTCTCTTGGAAATCAGTGAGATCCATTCCCATGTCTCTGAACATGCTAATGTAGACAGTAGCACACACACCTATATATATTTATATATACTGTATTAACTTATTATAATGTGGATTTCTCTAGACCTCACATGGCAGAGCTTGAGATGTGGCCAGCAATAACAACCCCTCCCCTATCCCCACTAACTCCAACCCACACATCAGACCAAAACAAAGCATGTAAACAAAGTGCAATACCTAGAGGGGCCCTTTTGCTATAGAGGTCACCATTTGACAGCATTACAGATTCTACCTTCAAGTGACAAAATTATAAGAATAAAGTAAATTCAGAACTTAGACAATACAGTACCTGTAGCCCAAATCACACCACCAAGCATTGCCAATGGATGGAATTTGGGTGACTGAAGCAGCACGTCCCCGACCATGGCCACTACCCATATGGTTGCACAGTAAACCCACTGGAAAAACATCCCTGGAGGTATGGGACATGTTGAAATTCAATAGACTTCTAACTTACAAAAGGGAAACTGGGTGAAATATGCTGAATGCTCACCATCCCCCATCTCTATCCTTTTCACGGGTACAAAGTTGCTCCCGTACAAAAGCACAGCAATCACATTTGCGGCACAGCCGTATGCAAAGTCAGTCGTATTTGTTGAGGTGACGATGCGGGGAAAGTCAAATGATTCCACTGTGTCAGTTTCAACATTCCCTTCATCCTGGACATCTGTACCTTTTTATAGAAATTAACGAGATGCAATTATATATGCATCTCATGACAGCAAATACATTGAGGAGATGGATGAAGTAGAACTGTTTTCTAACCCATGCATACAACCAATTAGGCTACATGATGGGTGAATGTTTCATCTTTGCTTGCCTTGTACACATCACACCATTTCCCTGAACAAACAGACTAATAAGACCTCATACACACACACACACATATATATATATATATATATATATATACACACACACACACACACACTGGGCTTTATATGTCTGACTACGCAGGCTATGGTCCACTTTGTTTCTTTATGTGATTTATTACAATGATTACATTGTTGTTATTATTACATGTTTTGTGTATGAAATGTGCAACATAAATAAAGATTGATAATGGATAGGCAACATCACATTCTAAGCTTTTTCATGCAGATTATATTGTAGTTCTATACACACCTTGGTGAACAACTTTTCCAGTGTCACTGCAGCTCACCATCCATTGCGTGGCAACATATAAAACAAAACGTATCATGTTAAAACGTTACAATTTCTCTGATATTGTCCAGTGAAAGTTAAAAAATGCAGAGAACTTGGCCGTATGTGTCTGCAGCAGTTGCTGAAAGGTTCCACAGTGGTGTAGATGATTGACCAGGTGACACCAATTATCCAATCAATTTGAGCGCAGCATCCTATGCTGCCACAGTGATATGCTGCCACAGTGAGATGTCTGGCTCGACACTCAGGCCCAAGCTACATAAAAGAGCACACAATCTAGGTTTGAAATCACATGGAAAATATTTGTTGTTCGAATGCTAGCCATAACAATAGCCAACGTTTCGTTGGTATACCTGCAGCACATGGGTCAGAGAGGGCCATGGATCTTATCGACAATTCAGGCTGGAACAATGGTGATGACAACAGCATTGTCCTTAAATGAACTTTAGATTTTCACATTTCCCTATGGGCAAAAACAATTGTAGCTCTATTTTCCAGCCTATTTTGAGGTCGGGATATCCTTGGAATAGCTCCACAGTTTCATCTGCTGTATCCCTTTGTCAACACTTCCCTCCCCACTTGGAGATGCTTATCAGTTTCCTCTTAAATGTTTTCTACCTTGTAGCCTACCCCTTTGGTTCACAACCTATTCTATTCTGTTTTATTCTATAGCATTCTGTGCCCATGATACAGTATACAAAATGGATATTGCAGTGTTGGGCAGGTTAGTTTCCACATAATTAATAAGGAGGCCTATTTGTGCACCCCCTCAAATAGAACATGAACTGAATTGAAAGAAACTAAGTTTGTGAACGAGCTTTCAGTCGGCTTGACAAAGCCAAGCTGTAATCGACAGAAAGATGTTAACATTTCCAACTCTAATAGTTCTGAGTGATGAAAGAAACACCAATCAGGAAAAGGGGTGGGATTTAGTTTATTCACATATGACCCATTCCAGAGTACAACAAGCTATCGTCTAGACGAATGGTGCACAAGTTATGAAGGATAGAAAATCGGTAAATAAGGGGTTATATGTAGGATGGAGTGGTGGGAAAAGGAGAAGAACGGTGTGTGTGGGGGGTAATGAAAGTGGTAAAAGTTGATAATGGCAATGCCCCATAAGGCTATGATAAAAAAAAGAGATGAAAAACGAGTGAAAGAAAGGATAGAAGTGAGCTATCCGTAGAAGTAGCTCAAGCACACCCCACGGACATACCCTGAGGATGCCCAGCAATTTTGAAGCTGGTAGCTTCAAAGCTGTAGGAGGAGTAGCTTTGACAAAAAAGCATTGAACTACATAAAATCAAAAAAGGTCATTACAACATCAGTACGTTGGCTTTGTCAAGCCAATTTAATAAAAGTAGTCTACCAGTTTAGGCCAGCAGATGTCGCATAAGACATGAAATTACGGGCGGTGCTCACTTGTTGAATTGACTGGAAAGCGTGCCCTCACATCAACATCAATTAATGGACCATGTTAAAATATTAGACCCCTGATGACATCAGTCATCCTGGCCCATCATACAGATAAACGCACCATGCAATATTTTTTACTAAATAGCCCAGCCCTTTGAACGAATTCAGAGCACTCCATTTTATCAGTGAAAAAGCAGAGGAATTTATCAACGGGTGTCCGGGTGTACATTATAAGATATTATGAAAAACAATTAAGTGATTGACAACCACAAGACTACACTATTACGCACATGCTGCATTGAATTGGAATAGCCTATATGTTTTCGCATTAATAGCCATATGGATAAATGCACGGCGCGGTCACTTGTTTTCACTGCACTGGTTCAGGCTAATGTAGCCGAGAAATTATGCTCTAATCTTTTTGAATTGTTTGGGTTGTTTATTATACCTTTCCTGTTTCGTGCTTGATGTGTTAATGTTTTCCGCGCTGATGTTGGGCAGTTGTCCCTGTATCCATATGGCAACAAATCCACCCCTTCCTCTATGCTGCCAATGTCCAAAGACACAGTGGCTTTAAGGATAGCGTTCTGTATTGCCAGCGGACTTTTAGCATCCATTTATTTTCCAGCAAGGTGGAAATGACTTTTGGATGTTGCGTGCGCCTCCCTGATTTGAGTTTGGCGCAAGACGCTCAGATAACCATGTCGGATAATAAGTTCTAATGGAGAAGTGTCTTTTTCGCTGGCCGTATTCTTTTTCTAAGGCTGTCTGCAGCTTTCGGAGGTGCCCTCCATCAAAAAGGAATTTGATAATTGCGGGTGCGTGTTTTGTCTACCTATTTTTTGTGGTTTCACAAGTTGGACACTCGTTGCCACACCAGGGTAGACGGATTGATAAAGACAAATACAAAAAGAGCCGGGGATTATATAACTTGGGGATCAACGAAGCCCAGTCAGGCACGGCGGAGTCGCTGGCCGGTGCGAATACGGACTCTTTACTTTCTGTGGTCCCTACCCGATCCAACGTGGTGTACATTACGCTCAAATCGAAGCGTCTTAAACCAGCAATTATTCGGGGAACAGTCAGACCGAAGCTGAGGCGAAAAGTGAGAAGAGTCAAATCAGACAATGTTGCCTTTACGCAAAACAAATCCGGCACTCTGGATATCGATGTGGGTCAAAGGCGCATCTATGGAAACGAAATGTCTTGGAGAGAAATTAGAAACATAGATTACAGATCGTTGGACATAACCGATAGGTCTAATACTGAGTCCCAAACAGAACCTCGCGTCAGTTCTATTCGAATATACAGCAAAAGAGCCCCACCATGGTTCAGCCGAGAGGACATCAACGCCATGCGCTTTCTCGCCGATGGTCAAGTTTCGCGCATCAAAGAAGTCACCTATAGGGGATATCCTACTTTCCTGCTGTTTGAGAGCACGATAAACGTTTCAGTAACCAACCACAAAAATGTAAATATTCACAAAGTATGCCGAGAGCAATGTGGAATTATTGGAAGACCCGTGGATACCAGTGAGGTGTTTGCTTTCCATTTGGATAGGGTCCTTGGACTAAACAGGACTTTGCCGGCTGTTAGTCGGAAATTCACCTTTTTACAGGGTAGGCCATGCATTGTGCACTGATATCTAATCTTGCAATATTATATTCGTTTTTACGTGATCAGCTGTTGTTTGGCATTCTTTGAAGTAATACAAAGTTGGTTGGCAGTTTTAAACCAAGTTGGCTCTCAACCTTCGAGTATGCCAAATGTTGCAATAAACAAAAAAAAACTAAAAAATCTACTTCAATAATCATAAAAGACAGGCCACCAAATGAGAGAAAGAGAGCTAGATGAAGAGAGAGGCGAGAGAGAGTAGAACAATGAATGACACATCCTAATTTGATTTCCTTGTCCTAAGACATCAAAAGTTATTTGATTGACTGATTTATTAGCTAATGTAACATCTATGTCAACGGCCTACATATACGGATTAAAAAACGTGGCAAACGGAAGCTCAGCAGGCCAAATTAAATAAAAAAAACTTCCTGGGTGCTTAAGAAAAATGAGTTGTACTTCAGTAACTACCTGTGCCACTGAACAGTTAAACCAACAATGTACATCTTCACAAAATGAATTTGCGCACACAAAATGCAACGTGTTTCAACCTCAAAGGGTCTACACCCGGGAAGCTCCTTTTTTCTTTGTTGTTATACAATAGGCATATATGTGACGTGATTAGGCCATTACAGTGTAATCTTTCTAACCCCATATTCTATAGACTTCTAGGCACATTGATCCAAATGTAATCAGATTACATTGCTGATTTGGAGTAATAAATTGGAGTTACCAATTACAATTTTAATCAGGTGTTAAAGGTATTATCTGTAATGGTGTCAAACAGCGACCTCTAGGCAAAAGAGCCACACTTGGTATTGTGCTTTGTTTACATGTTTTGTTTTGGTGTTATGTGTGGGTTGGAGTTGAGTAGGGATAGGGGATGGGTTGCTACTGCTGGCCACACCTCAGGCTCTGCCAAGGGGAGTTCTGGAAGAATTCACAGTATAAATTATTAAACTCCAACCCACACGTCAGACCAAAACAAAAAAGTAAACAAAGCACAATACCAATCAGGGCTCTTTTGCATAGAGGTTGCTGTTTGACGTCATTACAGATTATACTTTTAATCTGAAAGCGATGTCATTTTGGAAGTAATCTGCCAAGCCCTGACTTCAACAGAATAAACAAATGCATAGTCTTTGTGATCAAAAGTGATAACCTCTGAGTCAAAGTACAAGCCCCTTCTGCCATCTGAGCTGCTGTTATTGAATTCTATTGGGCTGTAAAGCTGTGGGAGAGCCAGCATGCATACATAGAAGTGTAAATGCACACATATCAATTTGTAGATCCTTAGAGAGTGATCCTTGGCCATGGCCTTGCTCCAGCAATGTGTAGGCAGCCAGCAGTATTTGTACTGATATAGCATTTTCATTGGATGCCCTTGACCCAAATAATAGCAACTTATTAATTCAGGCACTGTATACAAAACATACGGGTATGGCTCTTGCTGTTTTTTAGTTATTTATGCTCTCTCAAATATAAAAATGACCACTTTAAATAATAGCAACCATCGTTTTGCTGCTATGGAAAACATTGCTTCCTGGCACCATGCTGATTCATATCTTGTCTATTGTCAAATATAGTATTTTGTTTCAATTGGAAGCACTTACATGACTGGCAGCACTGACAATATATCTTTCCAGATTCTAATATAATCCTCATATCCTTCTTCCCCATCAGATGGCCAGCCCTGTCCAGTGGGGTTGTGGGATCCATCCCTCTACCCAGAGAACATTCTAGCTGACCAGTCTGCTGTGAAGCTAACGTGGGGGGAGTACCAGAGTTCTCTGAAACAGAGGTGTTGGCATAAAAATGTCACCCCCAAGCCCGACTCAGGCTGCTCTATGATCCATCATTATGAGTGGAGCAAGCTAGCACTTTTTGATTTCCTACTGCAGGTAATGGAGGTATTTATGTAATGGAGCTTTTGGAAATTTTAATTTTGGGGATAGTGGACTTCAACTTAAGAGTTTCCTGTTTAAACGATAAACACAGGCACAGATACTGTAAATACAATATACATGCTACCATACTATCTGTGCTAGCTGGTGTAACAGACCTTGAAATGTTATAATCCTAAATATCCTCAAAGGAATTCTCCTTTGGCTGAGTTCCCAGGCCAAATGTCGGCATTCAGGACTCATCTCCTGAGAATTCTGATCCAATCGACTTCCTGATCACGAAGGATCAGTCTAGATACAGTCAGGGATTAGTCACAAGTTTTATTTAATATGCACACATTTGATTCAGTTTAGATCCCTTCTGGATTAGATTTTCAGCATGAAAAGGGACAGCTTTGATCATATATTCTCCACAAGAGGCTTGCCAAATGTAACCTTGCATGGCAGCTGGCCGTCAAAGGACGACTTCCCAGATGCTTCTGTGTAACAGACCATCTGGCGGGTCAGGTTATGCAAAGTGAGGACTTTGATTGATTCTATTCTGAATGTATCAAACAATCAATCCTCTCAATAAGATCTATAATATAATCCTTTCAGATCTATAACCGTCTGGATCAGAGCTGTTGTGGGTTCAAGCCCCGCCGGGAAGATGTGTGTGTGGAGCTGGGCCACCATGCCGAGTGTGGGGAAAAAGACCATGTAGCGCTGGCTAACATCATCCACAGGGGTCACGACCCCAGGCACCTGGTCTTCACCAATAACAAAGGCTTCTTCGACCGGGACGAGGACAACTTGGACTTCAGGCTACTAGAGGGGATCAAGGAGTAAGTTGACAAAGGAAACATGTTATCACATCTCTCTTCATGAAGCAATTTGGACAAATTGACAAAGTAGTTGTAATTTCATCTGGTAACTGATATAGAGGCATTATGAGCTATTATCTATGTTAATAGTAAGACTTATTCTGATAATATATAGCTGTATGATATGAGTACATTTTGACTAAAATCAGTTGCCTGGTAATTGATTCTGATAGTATCTTTATCATATACTGTATTAGATTATGCCATGAGTAAAACTTCTTACCAGTATCAGTGGTGGTCATCACTTGATCACCAAACACACACACCGACATAATGATGATTTGTGTAACTTTGGATCACTACTTTTCTGAGATTCTTTGGAAGCACTGTATTCATGCATTGACCAATTAATTTCTGTCTTTTAAGGTGTCATCCACACAACTTGTCACACAAGTAGCTTGATACATGACATTTTTGAGAGATTCGGCTTCCCTCCTCTGTCCCCATGTAACACTGTAGAGAAAGCACCATTCTAGCGTACGCTATAATTACAGAGTGAGCGCGTGCATGTGTGCTGAAGTATATTATATCAGAGGTGACAGCTCTCTCTCTCTCTCTCTGCTTCGGGATGTGGGATACACCCAGGGACATTCCCTCCATCTCATGTTAGGATCAATAAATCAATGGGGCATACAGCTACTGAGACACAGCAGGAGCAGTTGTCCCTTCTCCACTTACACGGCTTCTCGTGATCTCCATCAAAGCTGCAACCTTTCAACTGGCTTTCATAGCAGATATAAAAGCAAAGGGAGCTTTGCAATGATATTCATACCTGAATTATTATTATTCACATTTGTTCACACTGATCATTTACATCAACATTAAATATGCATAAGAGGTGTTCACAGAGTCAAAATGATTTTGATGTTGGGTATCTCTGCGGGTCTGACATTTATTTTTTTTCTAATTTCTTTGAATTAAAGCAAAGCTATAAGCAACCTTATATCTAAATATATTCCACACCACACAAACCTGTTCCAAACATGTTATAAACAGACCCATATCACAAACAATTCCTTGGAACACTTGTGTTGGAAAATCGGAACAATTCAACAAACAGCAACCGCAGACTCTGTGCAACTTCTCCTCATACCCCTCCAATCCCTCCTCTTCAGACTTCCAGACCAGGCGGTGGGTGTGTTGAGGAGTAAGAAGCTGAGAGAGAAGCTCCTCCAGTCCCTGTTCCTGGACCAGGTGTACTGGGAGAGCCAGGGCGGCCGGCAAGGCATCGAAAAGCTTATTGACGTCATCGAGAGACGAGCCAAGGTCCTCCTCACGTACATCAATGCCCACGGGATAAAAGTCATCTCAATGAATGTGTGAGAAGGATGTTGTTTTGTAGCTGAAATCCAGTCTCTTATGTGACAAGAGCAATGTGCATTGATGATTTTTTTCTACATTAAGAAAAATGTATTAAAAAATACATTGAAGAAATTGTAAATTCAATTAACATTCAAGGTTAGGAGCTTGAAATAATTTGTATATTGAAATACAGAATGTTGCTTCAACATTTTCACTGATGGCTAATTCCTATAGCAGATATTTGTACACCTATTTGCAAGCCTATGGGCTACAGAAGGAATTCTGTATACTGCAGTTTGACTGTAAGGTTTCAATTCAAGTGCTTTGGCCATTAACATAGCTGTGATTTATGCAATCCACCCAAGGTCACTGTATCTCAAATCAAAGACACTTCAATTCTTCACATTAAGTCATTGTTATGGAGTGAAGAGCGAAGGCATGTCTTTTGAAGACATGAAGTGAGTGTACTTTGCATCAAGCATGAATGGAATGCATTACTATATGATTAGTTTCTCCTTTATTGTTACCAAAGTGTGTGACAGGAATTCAGATATTCATAAAGCCTCTTACTGTAGCCACCAAGCCATGGCACAAATCCTCAGACTTTGGTCTGGAGGGGGACATTAGACTGAAAAGCTTTAGGAGATGTTTTTGTTGTTGTTGTTGTTAGGGTTGTGGGGTAGGTAAAATTGTTCTTTTGACCTTATCAGAATAACATTGTGATGTAACACTGTTTACTGTGATTTTTAACAAACTGTAGCTTACTGCAGCCTAAGGTGTCTTGCTTTCATTTATACTGCAAAAATCCTCCAACCTAACAATTTTCACTGTATTTATTTATTTTTATATTGTTTTCTTAAATTTTGTTGACGACATTTGAGCAACAGATGGAACAATTAAAGCACTTCTTTTTTCAAATATCTGACATTGACTAAATATATTGACCCCCCCCTCCCCCCAAAACCAAGCATAAAAAAAGATCACCATGGAAAATGCCCATAGTGTCTCTGCCCATTACATCAATGTGTTGAGTTGTACTCGGTATCAGTCAATGCACAGTCAGAAATAGTTGCTGTCTCTGAAACCTGAGCCACGCCATCATGTCTGCTTTGCGTGCCATCATAAACAGGGTGCTGTGGGTACTATGAATTGGAATCTGTTGGGCTTCGGGGGCTATTTTCTCGTGCCAGTGCTGGGAGTTCGCTCCCCTGTTGTTTTAACCCCTTTGCACCCGCATTAGTGTGTCCGTGGCGAAACATGCCTGTGTGTGTTTGTGATGAGAAGGCCCCACTCTTTCACAGAGAGTTATGCTGAGTGCAGCCCTACCTTAACTCTCTTCACACAAATAGGCAGTATGATTATTCACACACACACACGCACGCACGCACGCACACACACAGACACACACGCACACATTTTCAATGTTCTCTTTGAGTCTACTAATTAGATTATGCAACATTCAAGTATTCCAGAGACTTATATTAAGCATCGTCTCCACCACACAACCTGGCTACCTCTTACAGCAGAAACAGAAAAGTATCTCCCTGTTTGGCTCATATTTCTTTGGTAGACCTGCAATTTTCAAGCCACTGAAGTTATGTCTGAGACTGCTAAATATTAATTAATTAATTAATATTTAGCAGTCTCAGACATAACTTCAGTGGCTTGAAAATTGCAGGTCTATC
>OMKL01045485.1:0-22042 GCA_900302295.1 Parasudis fraserbrunneri
CCCACCACGCCTGTCTCTGGCCGGACAATGTCCTTTTTGTGTGTGTGCATTCCTGGCCCCTGTGCTCTAACACACAAAGGGACGGCACTCCGTGTTTGTGTGGTAGCGTGTTGGAAGGCTAAACATTGGTTCTGCTGCTCTGATAGACCACTGCTCATCTGGCCAGGGACAGGGCCGGGAATTCATGACAGATATCAGCCAAACACAGGCTCTACACACAGCACAGCCACGTAGATGGGGCCAGGGCTGGGCCACATGGAAGAAAAATGAAGATCACAATTACACTCTGAAGATCTGTTTTGATATATATCACGATATCTGCTTAGGTATGGAAAATGACATGTTGGATAATCCGAATTGATATTTATCATATTGGACTACTTGGTAATGGGATGTGTGATATTGTCAAATTGAAACTGTAATTTTGAGTTGACATTCTCAAATATTTCAGAAATAAATTTAGCAATGTTTAGCATTCATTTAGACAACAAAATTGTATATAACTATTTCACTATTTCAGAAAAATCCATAACACTGATAGACGATATACAGTGAATATAGATAGGGCTGTCCTCGAGCTAAAGAAATTCTTAATCAAATAACTGTCAACTCATCAAGTAGTTTTAAATGACAGATCTGTGAAATTGTGTATCCCACATGCAGTCATATAGAAGGAGCTCTCCAACTCTAGAGCCAGCCAGGGATGTGCTTATCATTTTTCAGGAAGTAACTCATTCAGCATGGGAGATAAAAACAACATAAAAAGTGACTCATTGACCAACACATTCTTGATCGCCTAAGACCAAACTGACCGATTAATTGACTAAAGGAGGGCAGCCTTATGTGTGTGTGTGTGTGTGTGCGTTGCAGTGTAAGACTATCTATAAGAAAAGAGTGGCATGCCTCTGAGGTCCAATAAAATTAAATTCATGCAAGCGATTGAGTCCAGTGTTTCTGAAGTTCCATTTATAACTGTCTTCATCAGAATACAACACAGGATGACATAATCAAGAATGTTCATTTTTCAGCCACACTGCGGCTCCCTTTAATTTCTAACACAGATTCCTGATTCTCCTGATTTCCCGCCATTATTCTCCTGCTCGCTCGTGTTGTCCCAATCACAAACCCTGACCATGTTCAACCGAGCTGCCACAGCTTTCCATCTTTATTATTGATGTTTTTGCGACATCTGTCATGCTCCTAATGCGGAAGTCCCTCCCCCTCTTCGTAGGACTCATACAGGAAGCAGGTGGTGATTGACGGGGAGACGTGTCTGCTGGACATCCTGGACACTGCAGGTCAGGAAGAGTACAGCGCCATGAGGGACCAATATATGAGGACAGGGGAGGGCTTCCTCTGCGTCTTCGCCATCAACAACACCAAGTCCTTTGAAGACATTCACCAGTACAGGTGTGTGTGTTTTTCCCTGCTGGAGTGCTCAATGATTGATTATGACCGTATAGTTGTTGAGAATGAAGGGATTCAATCATTGCAGGCAGTGGGTGATTGTGTTGGCTTGGTTACAAAGCTGATTATAGGTGGGGTGTAAAATCATTTCTGTTGGCGCTCTGTAAGGTGGTGTGTATGTAGAGCGTGTGTGTGCATGCTTCGGGGGGGCTCCCGTGGGGTCTTCGTGGTGTGTGTGTGTATGTGTGCCAGTGCTCTGCGGTAGCTGGGTGATGATGTCATGTCGTAGCGTTTAACAGGGCTAAAGAAAGCTTAGCCTCCGACTGGAGGATTACAGCACGCTGCCAATGAAATCGATCCTGACTCAATTGGAGGAGAGGGGAGCAGGAGAACTCCCAAGGACAGGGAAGGAGAAAGGGAGGAAAGGGGAGGGAGGGAGTGATCAGGGAGAGGGAGAAGGTGAGGAGAGAGAAGAATTCCAGATGAGAGATTGGGATAGTCAGCCCCCTTTCCCCCCGTTTTCTGTTATTTCATTAGATCCCCAACTGCCAGTCATGCATATGATAAGTGGATGCACCACATGTCCCAAGCCTATTTGTCTATATCGAACATTCTGATTAGATTAATGGGATTATCATCACATGATTGGACATGATTGTCATCCAGCCTCAGTTTGCTTGGTCTGCTGACATCATTTTGAATGGATGGACCATCATGTAACCCTACAATAATATTCATGATCTCAGACTAGAAGCTAGAATAGACGTTTATGCGTATAGGCTGGTCATGTTATTTGAAGAGTTTTTGTTCGTTTGATAGGCAGAGAGTGTGAGGCATGCTTGTGCTGCTGACTGCACTTCGAATGTTGGCACACATCACAGTGGCATATTGGCACAGTGTAGCACCTGCCTACTGTTGGGCCTGGTTTACAAAGGCATTGTCTTCCACTTGTACGTGAACCGAGCAGCGCTGTCATCCGGCACACAGAATGCGCGGCGCTGATATGATTATAGCTGTTTTATCTGTTTTCACAGGTATCCTTTATACCCCATTACAGTCATTGAAATGCCTGCCTCATCAGCGTACAACAAGGCACGGTGTAATGCGTGTCTACTTTGACACCCAGACAACAGAGTTATTGTGGTCATAAAGGCCATTAGCGGCGCTGTCTGCACAGCTGGGCTGGGCTGGATGTAACCTGCAGTACACCAGCCAAAGGAGAGATGAGAGGAGGCAGTAGCCACAGGGGCTGAGCTGATAGATTGATCTGACCCACTCCCCTCAGTCAGTCCCTGGCTGCTGTAGAGATGAGGTAATGCTGTTTGCTGCCTGTACACTGTCCACCCTCCCTCCATCTCTTCCTCCTCCAGCAGTGCAGCACAGCCCAGCCCCAGCAGACCCTGGCTGCTCCACAGGGTCCTAGAGCACCCTACGTCAATGCTTCTCTGCTGGTAGAGCTGCTGTTTATGAAGCAGGGAGGATCCCAGACAGCAGGGGAACATGATGAGTGTGACGAATGCTTGGGTTCGTGTAGGAAACAAAAACGGTCACTACTTTGTAGGAAAGATGGATAGTAAGATGGATAGTACTGTGCTGACTGGACTCCCTACATACATTATTACAATGTATATACATAAATACATTTTATCTGTGCGTTTCTAATGTAAAATGTACTCTTTTTATTTTACTGTTATAACCTGCTTTATGTGGTAATCTTTCACCATTTAAAATAGAAATGAAACATTTCGGTTGCCTCAACACATACCCTGCACTCTGACCTCTCTGATGAAATGCATATATGTGTGTGTGTGTGTGTATCGAGGATATGCGAGAAAAAAGACAAATTTCAATGTACATGTAAACGTCTTCTTCTATACTCCAGCATTTAGTTGCATTTAGTTATTTCATCTTTCTGACTCTTGTTTTCTTGTGTTCTCTCCGCAGAGAACAGATCAAACGTGTCAAGGACTCGGATGATGTTCCCATGGTGCTCGTGGGTAACAAATGTGACCTTCCACAGCGCACAGTGGACACACGGCAAGCCCAGGAATTAGCCCGGTCCTACGGCATCCCTTACATAGAAACCTCGGCCAAGACACGACAGGTACAAAACATCACAAATGCACACATATATGTGTGTGTGTGTGTATATATATATATATATATATATATATATACATACACATACACATACACGTTTGATTGTCACAGTATACAGCCAGAATCGAAGAAGGAGAAATGCGCACCTGTGTCGATGAGGTGCCGGCCAATGAAACCAGACAGAAGAATTATGAGAGTAGCCGCACTCTCGTAGCTCCAATGCATAACTCTGTTAGGACATTACACTAACCAACGTTTCAACAGCAATGCTGCCGTTGTCAGAGTTAATCAACCAGACATTTTCGATGTAACCAGGTTACAACCATAAATATTTGATGATAACTGAGATCTCTTGCACAATTTCCTATTTCGCTGGCTATATGGGTATATATAGTAGACTATCACAGGACTTGTACATAAACTTGGTTCCTCTTCTTGTACTTCTTGCCCTCTGACCATTCCCCCTCCCTGTTCTCGCTCTCTTTCTCTCTTACACACACACATACACATACCAAGGCTGCCCCTTTCTTCTAGATGTTCCAAATGATCTTGAATCTCCCAATATAAATTTGACAACCTGAGATTGCTGTCTGCATCATCAACACACCATCAGAAACACTTGTAAAATCACTGCACATTGTGGAGGGGGGGGGGCTCTCTCTATACTGTAACGCAGACATGAGGAGATCCAAACATCCCAGGATTTCTCAACAAATCCCAGCGCATAGCCATTTAGTGTCTATCCTATTCTCACCTGTACACACAGCAGCATTGTGGCAGATGACAGCACATGTGCCCATACAAAGCAGTGGGTGCGTCAGGGCTGATGTGTTTTCCAGAGCTGGGAACATTTTCTAATGCTTCAAGCGATGATGACTCAAGGCCAGGTTGCCTTGCCTTGAGAAAAGAGCTGTTTGAAAGGCCTCATCCAGCTGTGACTCACCATCATACATAATGGTTACATATCCCACATTCACATAAACAACTGCCTTGTCATTCAGTGACGTTAAAAAAGATGAAGAGTTATCTAGGACTTAGGGACCTTTTGTGATTGTACTTATATTTGATTAGCAGTGTCTGAAATGGTTATAGTTGCCATGGTAATATTGCTCAGCCTTTGAACGTTGCACACTGAAGAAGAATCCACTTGTGGGTTTGTGTAAAAGTGACATGCATTGTATTCTTCTTAGAATTGAAAATTGCAAATCAGCAGCATTTTGTTAAATTCCTTTATTTTGTGTGTGTGTGTGTGTGTGTGTGTGTATGTGTATTTTAAAGGGAGTGGAGGATGCCTTCTATACACTGGTGAGAGAGATCAGACAGCATAAGCTGAGGAAGCTGAACCCCCCAGACGAGAGTGGCCAGGACTGCATGAGTTGTCGCTGTGTGGTGTCGTGATGCAGGTCAGACCCTTTTCATTGGAGTTCACTTTTTACAGCCACAGACTGAGTGAACAGAACCCTAACCGTTGTACTGTCTGGCAAAAACCTTGCATCTCCAAAAGGGTGAACTTTTCAGAGGTGGGGAAGAACAACCTTTTTACATACCCATGTATTTTTGAAGTTACGCATTGGGTTTCTGAATGGGTTTGGTTGTCCTTCGGGCCAGGAGGCCTGCTCACAACATTGAGAACCATGTAAACTTTTAATTCAAGTGAAAACAGGAAAATCACCGAAATTGGAGATACAAGGTTTGGTACATGGTTTTTCCGTCAACAGTCTATAACTGAGAATCTGTAAACGCAGTTTTACCGAAACAATAACTGACAGTCATCTCTCTTCCTCCAGCTCACCATTGCAGGGTGAGGAGAGGACCTACGGCGCGTAGTGGCAGCATGGACTTGAAGAATGAAAGATTAAACAACACAAGCATAAACTTTGGAAAAAAAAAAAAAAGAGGACGGTCAAAGCAAAAGGAAGCAAGGAAACCACCAGACTTGAGTGCACCATAGACCTTTAATGGAAAGGAGGACTTGGCCACTTGCCTTAATGGCTGGCTGTTCTAGGTTAACCCTAGGTTGGTCCGTCCCCTCTTTCAGTCCATGGCTGCCTGAGCAGCAACACACCACTAATGACTGACAGCTCCAGTGTGATCTCACTGGGCAGCTCCATGAGTTCCTGCTAACTTATTGTTTTACAGTCTCAACACTGGTCTTAAAGGGGGGTGTCGCCAACCCCCTCCCACCTTGAAAGCCTAATTCTACCCCCACCCCAAGCCTTGTCCCCTGGAAGGACTGACTGGACTGGACATTAGTTATCCCCTACACCCCTCATATGAGCACCCCATCCACCCCACCCTGCCTGTTGCTTCTTCTTCTAGAGTGGCTCTGTAGTGACCTCATTATACTGGATACAGGGGGTGGTGTCTGAAATGAGACCCCACACATAGGAATGACTCCTTTTGTTGTTTAACGGTTAGCCTAGCCGTGAAACACTGTTTTTATTTTACAAACATTGTTTTGATATGGAACTTTTTTTTCTGTGATTTGAAGGTTTTGAAAGTGATCACTCAGCGCTGTAAGTGAGCGAGGATGTTTATTTTGAGTGACAGGCAATTGCCATTTTTGATCGCCTGTCAAAATTGGTCAGAAGTCCTCCTTTGGGTTTAATGGAGAAAATAAAATAAAACAAATAGATGGGCTCATTTTCCCAGAGTGCAACTGCCTTCATTCCTCACAGCCCCAGATGTTTGTGTGCTAAGGGTTCTCTGTGGAATAATAATAGTAATGGCTAGTGTAGGTTCTGGTGCAATAGGATTGTTTACTGTCTGACTAGGTTAAAGAATTGGGAATAAACCATCTCTCACGCCTACTTATTTGCTTGTATTTTTTGTGTGGAGAAGGGAGGGGTTCAATACGCACGTTTTTACTTGCCGTTATCTTCAAGGTTGTTGAAGTTGTCAAGGTTGAATGGTTGTCTATAGAATGGGAGGCTTATGTCATCCCTGTAGGGCCAGGCAGTGCACAGGACAGAGAGACCATGAGAGCACAGTTTTGAGACTAAATACTTTTTCTTCTTTTTCTATAGTGCACAGCCATTGGTTACAATAAGCTAATAATAAGAGTTATTAGAGACATTTGTAGACAGCAGATCATCGCTCCTCACTGTGTTTATAAGTCTCAGGAATTATTATGGTCCAGAAAGATCTCATCTTTTGGTCCTGAAACCCAAGAATGGAATGGTAACAATTCAGTTTCACAGAATGTAATGCATAAGTCCTGCATCAAAGCCCAGGCAATCTGTGGGATGGTGTTTTGTTTTTTTCACACACACACAACTATCCTCAAACCTCTCTTTTCTCTTCGCTATATTGCCACCTCACCTCTTTGAGGGAACAATAACCCTCATAGGTGCTATAGTCTTGTCAAAACCATAACGATTTGTGGAACTGTTATGTGTAATGTGATTGGTATGGGTTTATGGGGTTGTATTGCTTTGTTTCTCAATATTGAGTAGCTTGTGCTTTTTCCAAGATTAACTGCATCTGTTGGCTGCCTACATGAATAAGACTGCTATGTGTTTACCTTGCCTTATCTGTTAGCTAGCTAGTACCTTCTACACAGTGGATTCTCACATCATGTATGCGACTTGAAAAGTGTAGAAGTGGTTTGAGATTACCTTTGCACTGTATTGTACAGTATCTAATGTGGAATTGACCTAAGATGGATGCAAAGAATTCAAGGCCCCAAAACATTACATTGTTATAAGTGATTACTTTTACAGCATGCATGTTTGAATTTGATTGTTTTAGTCTAAAGTGACTGAAATACTAAAATATGATGTAATGTTTTTGCTTTTGATGCCCACCTTAAGCGTTACTGTTAAGATCCGACTACCATAGTCCATTCAGACTGTCTTAATTGCTCCTTTAAAATAATGTATTAGCCAAGCCTCTTGTGACCTCTTTTCACATTAGATGTACTCAAGTAATAGGAAAACCTGACTTTGTCAATTGCAAGAAATATGTATCTCTAACCCTTTACAACCTTTTGCCATCACTTCTGAATGATGTTCTTTGGTATATGTACAGCGAATATGTATGTTTCTGTATGGACTCAAACGCTCCAGAAGATCTTCAAAACCTTCAAAACCAAGTCACACAGATCTCCCACTCTTGCCTTGCCAAGGTACAAATGAACATCTTGATTATAGGAGGAGTTGGTCTGGAACCTCAGTCTTAAAGAGGGTCTCCGCTTCTGGCCAAGACTTACCAGGTTGGAACTCTAGCCTATATAAAGCCCTCTGGTTACAGAAGAGATGATCATGGAGTCGCACTGGCTTTGCCCATGATCAAGGTGCAAACCTCAGACATTTGCAACCAGTTTTGGGGACGATGTTGGCATCAGAAGATATCTGGAAATACCCTTTTATTTCCTGAGGTTCAAGGGAAACACAGATATTTTTTTCTTTTCTTTTTTTTGCCTTAATTGGTTGAGTTGGTACAGTTAAGGTGAAGTTTATTGATTGATATGAAATGGCTAAAAGAAAGGTTTTAGAAATATGATTGTCTAGGTATTGTGTGGATAAATAGTATTCACAATGTCTTACTCTGAATCCATTTTGTTGATGTTTTGGGGTGCGTGGGGGGTGGGGTAAAATTGTGAATGTGTTTAAGTGAGTGATCAGATTTATCGATTTCCTATAACACGCTCGGTAACTTAGGCAAAAAAAACATCCTTATGTTGAAAAGAAATTAACCAATATTAAACTAATGTGGGATTCCTCTAATGTTTTCCTAAATGTGTACATTTAGGGCTAATATTTGATTATCGTTCTTCTGTCAGTGGTATTTTACCTACAGTTGACTTTTCATTCAGTGTACTATGTCATGGAAAAGGGTTGTGATGTTCTTAACATGTACTTGTAATCCCTGCTCTCTGCTCGTCTTACCCTCATATACAATAGGTCTGTGGTAATACCATGAAATTCCACCAATCTATGCATTCAATTCCCATTACAACAAAATATTAATGTCATGTTCCAACAGGGGTGCACAAGGCCAGCACACTATAAGACCTTTCTGAGTCGCTGGGAAACATGACGAGAACATAGATCACTGGAAGTTTTGCACAAGGACACAGCCAGTATAAAGGGGTTGCTTCTCCCTCACAAACTGTGGAATGATGGGTGTGAAAACAATTTGGGAAAATGTCAACTGTTCTAACTATTTAAGATGTATTTACTCTACAACGACGTGGCAAATGTATAGCAGGACAGGAATAAAGATGTCAAAATGAATGCATGTCCCTGTCCTGTAACTCCTTCACCTTTGCAATTCAGTATTTGCTCTCCAGTTTGAGAGTTGCTGCCATCTACTGGCAGGTCATTGTGACCAAGATGATTGGCGTTCTCATTGGTCCAACCACAGTCTGTAGTTTAACCATACATGGACAAGAGACAGAGAATAGGTTCACTATCACTGAATAATAGTGTAGAACAGTAAAATATTTGTATAATAATTATATGAATATTGCTTAAACTTATTTTTATTGGTGTTTTCCATTACAGAAGATAGTTATCTTCACGCATGGATACATGTAAAAAAGAAAAAAAAGTATCCTCATCCCGCCTCCCTCCCTCACCCTCTCACCCATGGTCATACAAATCACCGGAAAAAAAGAATAGACATTCAAAAAGAGAATAAATAAATAATAATAATAATAATAAAAATAATAACAATTGAGATATAACTATATCCAGGATAATAGAGTGCAAGCAGCCATCCTGTGAGGAAGGGGTTACCAGACATATCCTAATACTGCCCAACAAAGGCAGAAAGCAGCAACCTCAGCTACCACAGTCTGCCTCTACAGAGCAGTGCCGACACAGTGTCAACAGTACATGCTGCACACTCTGAGGTATACAAATGTAAGAATGTTTAGTGTGTTTATGTAGAGGGGCAATCTGTCAGTAGGTGACTTGTGCACTTGTGTGACCGATGTGTTTGATCTATCATCGGCTTGGTTCACACTTACTCAATCTAGGGACAGGAGTGGCCTATAAAGTAGGCAGACAAAGTCCTTGTCAAGGTTCAGAGAATAGTCATAAACCTCAGCTGCAACACGAACTGAGATGTTTGTTTCAAGAGTGTCTCACGTTTCTTATCAACAATGCCATTAACCTAGATTATTAACTGAGATAACCCAAGTATTTAACACTGAAGCACTGAATGTATGTCGCAATTTGCTCTACAGATTCATCAAATTAGTGTTGTGTGCATCTGAAAGAGAATCTCAGTCTTGTAAAATAATGAAGACCGTGCATATCTGTCATTATAAAATGAATGTAGGTAGGCCATCATACACCCACTGCTTGATAAGGATTTATTACAGATGATGTCAATTTACTTCCTGGTTGGGGACTGTTGAAAAGCACTTAAGAGTCATTGCAGGGAAAACAGGTCAAGTGTGTTTTTGTCACTTCCACGCAATCAACTGGAAGTTTGGGTGTGAGTGTGTGTGTTTATGAGAGAGAGAAAAGAGAGTACAGTATATCCTGTGCTTATTATATATTATATGTTATATTACATGTTATATGTGAGCCAACTACTACTTTGACCTGATCAGTGCAAACAATATTCAAATACAAGGAAAGGTGCAAGCAAAAAATATAAAAATACAAACTTAAGAATATGAAATATGGAAATACACTAAAGTGTTTTATGTGTTTTGAGTGTATCTGAGTATATTACACTAGCCTATTTGAACTGATTTGACAAACCAGCAACCCTTTAGCTACTAGACTGACTTCTCTAAACAACCCGCCAGTCTGTGGGATGTTTACATAAGTGCATGGCAAGAGAGAAAACATCACTGCTGTTGGATAAAAACGGGTCAACTTTTCTGTAATTCAGAAAAACAATCTCATTTTTATATAAGTTTTCAAAACCATAGATAGAGTTTCATGGGCCTGAGGGTAATTAATCTGGCTGACAACATAGGGAACCATGTCAACTTTCACATAATAAAATCACATAAATTGGCGATGCAAGGTTTTCACCCAACAGCAGCCACATAAAAGATATGACAAAAGGGTCACTTAGTAATAAAATAAAATTAAAATAAAGTACAACCATTATGTCCTATGACATCTCTGAGAGTGTTTCTTAAAATTAGACAATCAGAGTATAGGTATATATACAATATATATAATATACAGTATAGGTATTAGACCTATGTACACGTAATGTAAGAGGAAAAGAGTGATGTCCCATTTGACAGTGACATCGTTCCAAAAACAACAGAGCATGCCTCGCTCCACTAGCGATCACCACTCTGGCCTGAATCATTCATTATATATTCATTATACAACATGATAAATATGTTTGTTTTTTTATTATTTTTATTGGACCATTCTTTTCCCCCTGTCATGTTTGTCTGATACATGAAGGCTACAATGCTACAACCTTTTAGAGTTCAGCTTGACTGGTGCAAATGTGAGGTTTACTCTGTGATTGGCCCACAGGGGTAATAAAACCTTTAGAAAAGATAACAGGTTAGCCATAAAGCCTTGAGAGGGGGAAACAGCGTTAGTTGTGAATCTGCAATAGAAGAGGCAATCAGGAAACCAGATATTACACTGGATTTTGGTCTCAAATAAAACAAGCATGGTGCACTATGATAGTGCGGATCCAATCAAGAAAATGCTCCCAAAGGTAAGAGTAACATTATTTGGCAAAAGTGTTTTTTCTTTCTCTGAATTAAATAGTGTGCCAGAGACAATAATATAACCTGGGTTTGTTATATTTTTAGTGAAAAGTTGTACATGGAAAATCTGTATTTTTTGTTGATGTTCCCAGTGTCTGATCTGCTCTTTTTTTTTCTTTTATGTAGACATATCTCATGAGGAAACATGTGGCTTATGAAATATATGTTGCACTAACTCACTACAAAAGCCTTGTACCTATGATGGATAAATACGGTAAGTACAGCAGGGCTGCTACAGCAGAGCTTGTTGCTATAATAGGGAGTAGGGAGTCTTGTTTTTAACCCAGCCTTTTAAACTGGGGTTATGCTATATATAAATGGTGCCTCATTTTTCACAGTTTTCAATGATGGCATCACAAAGGACCTGATGAGCCTTTCAGGAACTGTTCCTGTGTTGTTTGGAGGTAAAAGTTGCCTTTTATCTTACTAATATGATTAGGCAAATTATAAGCAGAAGCTGACTTTGAAAGGATTTTTGTATTAGATTTTCTATCTCCAAATCAGGGGTAATCCCAAGTAGAAACTTAAAGGAGATTCAGACCTAAATATTTTTTCCTTTCCCATTCCTATATGAAGGCAAGAACTACAACATCCCAATATGCCTGTGGCTTCAGGAAGATTACCCCCAGACTGCTCCAATCTGTTTTGTCAAACCCACCAGAGAGATGTCGATCATCAGAGGAAAGCATGTCGACAGCAACGGTGAAGTCCTGCTGCCTTACCTGCAGGAGTGGCGACATGTGAGAGAATTAAACTTTAACATGTATTGTTGGGGACAGTACTGAGTTACGTGAGATCGATCACGACAGGGTAAAGAACTGGTTCTTTCATCTCAGACAATAGACACTCACTGAAGCATTCGATTTTGTCAGTAAGCTCTCAAAAAAAAAAAATAATAATAATAATTGGATTCGTTTATGTCTACAAGTTAACCCTGTACAAAATGAACCCTAACCCATGTAGGTAATCCTCTGATACCATTTAGGACAGTAACTTGACACATGTGTCTGACTTTTATAGCAGGGCGTATAGTTGCACAGCTTATTGCCCCAATTGCACAGGTTTATTTTATTTTGTTCCCCCTTTCCCATCAGACTGTGTGCAACCTTGTCAGTCTGCTGCAGGTGATGTCAGCCATGTTTGGAGAGTTCCCCCCTTTATGTGTTCAAGCCCATTTAGAGCTAGAACACACTTCTTGTAAGTATCACTCAGACATAAACAGACCCCCTCTCTCCCATTCCTCTCTTTCTCTCTCTTATGTTCTCACACCTTTATAATAGAACTCTTTGACACACACACATACACAAACACACAAACACAAAGAAAGAGACAAAAAGAGAAAGAGAGAGAGAGAGAGTGAAATAGAGAGAGAGAGAGAGAGAGAGAGAGAGAGAGAGAGAGAGAGAGAGAGAGAGAGAGAGACCTACACTTAAAGCTGATAGCAAGACTTAATATAGTGCCAAAACAACATTAACGCTAGTGTCCATGGCCCAGATAAGGGTCAAAAGATCAGCGAGATACATAATCTGATCCAGGCCACACCATGTAGAGGCAAGGTACACTATAGAAAAATAATTTCTCAGTCAGTGACAGTTATTTTTCTACTTTGAGTTAACCAGAAAGCCAGTCTAGATGGTCTAGTAGTGTATCAGAAATATTACGTTTACTCCTCTCCAACTTACACAAGTTGTGACATAGCATCATATAGGCCAATAGGTTGAATCAGGTCTCATCATCACTCCTTTTTATTTAGTTGACATCTTTTTCTTTTCTTTCTTTATTTTTACAGTGTGCAACACTTTAGTTCTGTAAATAAACTAAAGACTGTCTATTGTCTATTTAAGGTTCACAACAGGTCCACAGGCCAGCAGAGGAAAGCTATTTCTTCCTAATTTTGGACAGAGATGATGGTCAACCTCTCCAGAAAGAAAATGAAACTATCTGTTAGCTATTTTTAAATTCATGACCTTGCAGATATTTTTAGTAAAATAATGTACATTTGTTTGTTTGTTGTGTATCGCCTGTTAGCGTGTATGTGATGTCACACACTCACTGTCAAATGTTGTCAAATGCATGTTTCAATAATGAAAGCTGTGAGATTAACCACAAGTCCATTTTTAAATGTATAAACATCCAACATACTCATAGTCGAATAGACAAACCAGATCATTCGGAGTGTGAATTTTACATAAAATATGCATGATATTGTACAACCTCTTGGAAATGAGATTTGAAAAGAATCTAATCTGAAAATGTATGTTAGATTAGTTTGAGCAGTATGAGATTTTATCTAGCAGAGCTATATCCATACTTGTTGGCTGTGTGCTTCTATGTAGTCATGTCGAGTAGAACAGAATAGAATAGAAGAGAATAAAATCTCTAATTGAAATGCCCATCTGAGTTTTCTTCCATTGTGGGCCTGTTAAGCCCGTTGATACATGTAATGTGATTTTGGACTATACAAATACATCTGTCTTGACTTGACTTTAATAGAAATTGAATTGATTTGAATTGAATTGAAATACTTTATTATCCCGTAGGGAAATTCGGTAAATGTTTACATTGTGCTAACTTTTATATGGTGGGCTTCAGGATGTACAGTAACTCCATTCATATTTACTTACTGTCAACCTGCATGCCCATTTACACATATCACTCAATGTTAGGATATTTCATAATTTGCCTAATAATTTTTTTGATTATATAGCCTAACATTGCTTGTAAATATTTTAATAAAGAAAGCAAACTGCTCCTTGATATGTAGCCTAATTTATCACTTCTGTGTGCTATAGGCTATGTAAGAAACATCATCACGTAGGCTAATTTGTAAAAGGATACATATGAGAACAGTAGGCCCTTTTGTATAGCTATGGAAAATAGGCTAACGAAATATGTCAGATGAAACTTCTTACAGATAAAAAAAAAAGAAAAAAAAAAGGCCTATGCCAAGTAGTTACAGAATAGTAGATGGTGCATGTAGTGACGTCACATAGAAAATGGCCCCTCTCGTCGCTCCTGGAATAACCACCCAAAGAGCCATGTCGCTGCCATGATTCACTGGGGCGGGCAGACAGGCCCTTACAACATTGTGAACCTGTTGTCAAAGCACCGCGGAATGTGCCAGAGGGGGACCGGATGCAGTCAGGTGGATTGCCGGAAGTTGCTGTTGTTGATCATCGCATCATCCTAACTATCTGTGTTTCGGTCTTTATTCGACATTATTCTCATTGTTCACGTCTGACTTCCATCGGTTAGCCAAAGGTTAACATAAATAAGAGACATTACTCATCGTCTTGAACTGCGGGTTTTGCTCGAAGACCCTTCCTGCTTCAGGCCCTCGGTTGGGCTAACATTAGCTTAGCACTAACTGAGGGATAGCTGGCTAGCGTTAGCTACGCTACTCCCTTCGGCTAACGTTAGCTAACTAAAACAAGTTAGCTAGCATTGCTATTTAATCTCAGTTCACAAGTCTATAAGAAGAGTATAACAATATATCGTCAACCATGGCAGTTGTAAATGAGGGGGGTCTGAAGAAAATGCTGAAGGTAAGCAAACTTGTCAAGCTAGTAATATGTACATGCTGCAGCTTTTCGCTATGGCTTATAAAATAAGAATAACGCTAACGTTATTTCCTGAAATGGGAGATGGCCGTGTTATCATCACGACTATTTTCTCGAGATATGTTCCAGTAACATTAGGTTGACAAACATATTTAAGTTCATAGTACAAGTCAGCATTGTGGGAATCTTGTTTACATGTTTATGGGGTTTGATTTCTTCTACGACACCGCTCCTATGAAATACAGACATCCTGACATTCCATTCAAACTGTACTTTAATTGGAAATGGGAAGCTTTTCTACTTGCTTATTTAACATTTAGGCCGCTTGGCTATATCAGAAAATGTAGATTGGAGAGGCTTCACTTCTCCCACGATTCAGCTGGCCAACTTAGAAACCGTAAGCAAGGGCGAATTTAACATTTTTGTGTTAAGGAAGTAATTGCAGGTTGTTCTAATGTCTACAATATTGCATAGTTACAATACGTGTTATATTGGTCATATTCTAATATTCTAGGAATAGCCCACATACTTGCTTTTAATGACATATCTCTCTCTTTTTTTTTTCTTTTTTTTTTTTCTTCTTCAGCAATACAAATACAGAGAAATGACTGTGCGTGAGATAACTAATGTAATCTCTCAGTACAAGGACCTGAAGCCTGTTATGGATGCCTATGGTAAGTCCACATTTACAGTATCTCATATATCTGAGACTTGGGTCTTGGTGTTATACAATATTAGATGTTCTTTGGCATGTTATATAATTACTAACTTGTTTTGCTAATTGTTATGGAATATCTTTGTCTTTCAGTATTCAATGATGGCTCAGCAAGAGACCTGATGAGTTTGACAGGAACAGTCCCAGTCAGCTACAGAGGTATGGCTGACGTCTCTCGTTGCCATGGAGCAGGGACATGTTTTCTAATTCAGCTATTCGCATAGATTCGTAAAAGGTTGGATTTACGGATGTTAAGTGCAGAGGGCTAAATTATCGCACAAATACGATAATCGTTGTATGCCTGCCAACGCTGGTAATAATGCAGGACAACCTGGGCTATCGCAATATTGTGCTGCAGTGATGTCACACGAATGTATGAATACTCATATGATCAGAAAGACAAAAGAAATACAAACACGGAAATGTATTCTCTCAGAAATTTCTTGAAATCCCCAATAGAACAATTTCTTCTAGGTCTTAGTCAGCGGGGAGGAAATCTTTTCATCCTCTTTTTGGGAAAGTGTGTATTCATATTAGACATGGTGTCACTAGTGCTTGGGGGAGAAATCACATGGTCATGTATCTGTAATTCAACACCCGTCAGATCTAGTTTAAATTTGGAAGGACATTAATATACAGCTCCAAAGATCTGGTTTTGCCCATGTCATCCCTTGTTCTTAGCGGTGTCCAGATGGTTTCTCCATGACAGGCTCCTACTGCATCGTCCATGGTTGCCGTTAGTGATACATTTGTGAATAATGGTTTAGTTTTCCCACAATATGAATTTTTGTAGCACAGTGCTAGGCTGACACAAGTTAGCAGGTTAGGTAGCACCCTACGTACAGGCACGCACAGAGGTCGGGAAGTTTCATAGTGAAAGCTCTGCTTGGATGGGATGAAGAAAGAGACACTCAGCCTATATTTTATATTTTTAATTCCTTGGTCATATTGTGTATCATCAAAAAAATAATCATCATCTCATATACTCAGTTATTTGTTTTTATCATGTTCTATGGTTTGGTTCATATTCCATTTATTGCAAACTGTAATAACTAATAATGATAACTAATAATAATGATAATGTACTGTCATTTCTGCTCCACAAGCAGGATCATCACCACTGAGCATTTACTTTGACATTTGTCTTTTGTCATCTTCCATGATGTCATCAGCCAACTTGTTACTGTACATTAGTGTCTGTCTAAATGCTAAAAAACACTAATATACTGTTCCCTTTTTGGGTCTAACAAACATAATATTTGCATTTAGATAAACTACTCTGGATAAGTGTGTCACCCAAATGCCTACATCTAAACCTATTATTAAAACTAGCTGTGGTACCATTTTGGCACCATGGGTGGTGCTATATACCTGATTGGGAATCTTTAAGTAGTAGGGCTCATTATCTAAAGAGCTATTATGTGAGCGTGGTGTGATTCAGTTCAGATGGTAGAAATATTAAACGGATAATGATTACCTCTGTTTTGTCATGAAATGTTTCACCTTTCAGTCAGAAATTAGAGAAAAGTATCATTTTAGAACCTGCGTGAAGTTGGAAGTCCCAGAATCAGTTTTGGAATAAAATATTTCTCTCAGCCCAAAGTAGGGGGAAGAGAGAGAATGAAATAACCCATCCAGATGTTTACATCTTGTGCGTTTGTCCTTTAGGTAATGTCTACAACATCCCTGTGTGTCTGTGGCTGCTGGACACATATCCTTACAACCCTCCCATATGTTTCGTAAAGCCCACCAGTGCCATGATGATCAAGACTGGCAAGCACATCGATGCCAATGGCAAGATCTACCTGCCCTATCTACATGAGTGGAAACATGTAAGTGTCAAAGAGTTTCATACACATCCCTGTGTTAGGCTGTCTCAGATATTCAGTCAAAGAGTTTCATACACATCCCTGTGCTAGGCTGTCTCAGATATTCAGTCAAAGAGTTTCATACACATCCCTGTGCTGGGCTGTCTCTAACATTCAATCCTGAAAATAGGATATTTTTCTAAAGGCGGAAGTGCAGACACTTCACAGACCCACGGTGACTGTGGTGGGGCACACGGCAGCATACAGGCGACTTTAAGATGAAGAGAAAGTGTAAACAGACTGTGAGAGATGGGTATGTTGTTTTGGATGATAGACACCAGTCATGAATGCAGAGATGGAGAGCATGCACGACTGCTGTTACAATGTATATGTAATAAGTACATGTGTTCTGTCGGGGCGATAGTCGGGGCGACAGTGACAGTGGCTCAGGAGGTTGAGCCGTCATCTGGTAATCTGAAGGTTCCCGGTTCGATCCCCGGCTCCCGACAAGCAGGTTGGCACCTTGCATGGTTGCCTCCGCCGTCTGTGTGCTTTCCTGGCTTTAGGGCAGAATTGAACATTTAGCGTTGTCCTTGACTAATAAAATTAGCTGGCTAATCGTTGATTGAAATTAGTTGATTGATTTCATCGACAAATCTATAACTTTTGAGTTTTCCATATGCAGTAATGCAGGATGACCTCTTTTAAATCTAGTGCTTACAAGAAATGTGCTTATCATTGCTCAGGAAATAACCCTTTCATCACTGAAAAAAGCACAAAAATGGACTAGCAAAGTCTTGGTCGACTAAAACAAAATGACTGTTTAATGGACTATGAGGGGGGCAGCCCTACTATTAGTTGTGTTATTTTTACACAACTATTGTTACACAACTATTACTATTACCACTATTACAACTCTCAACACCATAACATTGCTGCACAGATCGCACCACACTGCACTCTTACTTGTAACTTTTTGTCTCGTTGACGCGGTGGTGCGCAAACTACACAGTCGGGCGCAGACGAGGTTCACGAGTTACAAGACCCTTCACTCGGAAGGTGGCTGGGGTGGGTCAAAGACTGTGGGAATGCGTCTCGGAACCACTCGTGCTTAACAAGCGTCTGCGACTGGCGCGAGCACCGAGTCGGCTGCGGCACGGGGGCTTCTGTCTCAGATCTCAGAAACCTGTCTGGGACGGGGAGAGTCTGGGCCCAGCATTAAGCATCACAGCCTGAGACAGTTGGTGAGTGGGTGAGGGAGTCACCTGAATATTCAGCTGATGTAGATTGAATTTGAGCAAGAGGAAGAAAAGAGACACAAGCAACAGAGGATATTGTGTGTTCACAGTCATGGTATTGAATGTTTGGGATAAGGGTTGTATATAGTATATCAGGATATTTGGTCCACTATATTATATTGATTCGTGATGCCCAATATTGATATCGTTTTCACACTACTTTTTCTGGGCCTTATGTGAAAGACCGTAATGTCAACTTTGTTGCAGATAAAGATGCATTTACTGTCTGTTTACTTGGTTTATTTTCTACATTTGTTTACTTGAAGAATCCTGAAAGGACATTTATTTCCTATTGATGAATACAAATTCTAATCTCTCCGTTCAGATTGCATGAAAAACAAAATAAAGTGAACTTACTTACTCAGACTTTGTGGATAATGAGGTGTTTTCTACATACCGTGATGTTTTTTCCCCCAGATTCTGACTTTATAAAATCACAATATATTACAGTTCAGTATCACAGCATATTGCAATATATCAGACCGTAACCCCTGTGTTGTGAAACGTATCGTATCCCCAGATTCTTGTCACAACCCTTTTTGGGATTATGGTGAAGCAATGATGTTCTGAAACATGACTCTTAACAAAAACAGTAGTTCTGGCAGAGAGTGGTTTGTAAGAAGAAATTCTATAGTGACCATTTTCCCCAATAAATCACAGCTATCTGGAATTTCCTTCATGCGTGCAGATGTCAGTGCAGCGGGTTACAAAAACAGTGCAGTGAAAACAGCCCCAGGCTTGAGTCTGTATGGAATATTTGAACTGAGGGTGGGGTGGGCTAGGGTTGGGTATTTTCCAGTCCTTGTTCATCTAGGATTCTTCAAATACACAGACTACCTGCTGAATTCTTTAATAGTGACTTATTAGAAGTTTCAGTGAATATCTTATTTGCAAAGTACATAGTCTCTTTTTGTGGTGGACTTTCAAAAGACTGAGCTGTAGGTGGCGTATTATACCTGTAAAAGACCAGGCTCGGAATCCACTTATTCATCACTTTGTCCCCCCCACTGCTGCTGGTGACCTGTGTACAGGTTATTTCCCTCGTTAACACATGCTGTGACGCGTCATTTAGTCATTTTGATCATCATGTCGTCAGACAGATTGCGTAAAAGATTAAACCAAGCAAGTATTTTAAGGCGTAACATTCCCACAGGTTTGATGCGTCTGGTTTAAATGCTTCTCATTCTATTGTTTGAGGAAATTACATCAATGCGCTCCTCACTCTATTTTTCTTGCAATGTTTAACCTATATGCTACCTTTAATCAGGAATTAATAATGTAGATGTAGTTTTACTCCCTTTCTTTTACAAATCACACAGTCGTATTAAAGCGTTCCTACCCCTGGCTGGCTGTGTTTTTCATGTGGCTGACTTCTGCTGTGTCAGTTAGAGAATTCATCTTGGGATACTGCCCGGATGCTGGTATAGGATATCGGGCTGATACAAGGCTACAACAGGCCACCAGTATCAGTAGTTCCCCAGTACTAAAAGCTCATTCTAAGAATCACAGGTAACGTGTCATAAATCAAAGCAATACAACTTAATGTTTTGTCTTTTTCACACACAGAAGGATGTTGGATCTCTCTAATGGAATTAAACTATTGGTCTATGTCTATACTGTCAAGTAAAAGTAATTGATGGGGTTGGTTCTTTGTATCGGCCGATCCATTAAGTTTAGTACTCGACGCATCCCTGAAATCCAACATATGACCGTGTGTGTGTTCCAGCCGCAGTCGGACCTGTACGGTCTAATCCAGGTGATGATCGTGGTGTTTGGAGAGGAGCCTCCTGTGTTTTCTCGGCCCACCACACAGGCCCCCTACCAGGCCTTCCAGGCTGCAGGACCACCAAACCGTGAGTAACGCGGCTTTCTTTTGGGAGCCAGTGGCCAAACTCATTATGCTTGAAGAAATGCAATGTGCTCATATAGATCAGTGTAGACTAGAAAGGCTTAAATACCCGTCAATCAATCATGCAATCGGCCAATGTGTGAAAAGGACCTTATTTTTATTTAGCCTACATAAAGGAAACAGTTAGGTGGTCCACATAAGACCGGCGTGGACTGGGAAAACTATTGAGGCATATTGAATCGATGGAGTCTAAAGTGAATTGAGCCCAACCCTGACTGGTACAGGATGTACCGTCTCATCACGCTCTACTCTACAGATTGCCTTTCCAACCTACAGCTCCAGATGGCGCTCACGTACTCCATACAACCCACCTAGTGAATATGAAAGTACAACTTTTGAGCATGTGTGTTTATACATCTGTATGCATGTTCCCATATGACCTTGGGCCTTATCTTGTCTCCTCGTTTCCTCCCTCATCCTCCTACATATGATCTCAGGCCTGATCGTGTCTCCTTGTTTCCTCTCTCAGCTTCCTACATGCCTGGTATGCCCGCAGTGTCTCCCTATGGACCAAATCCTAGCCCGGGGTAAGATGTCTGCCAGGCAGAGGCCACAGCCCAGTTTTGCTATAAACACATTGCCTCACTTGCTTGTTCCCAACAAACCTGTTTTTTTTGTGTTTTTTTACATCCGCATAATTCCACACACAGGCATTGTCCCCAACTTAGACTCTGACTTATTATGCGCACGCACGCACGCACGCACACACACACTCACTCGTATACAGCATTTATGTGTATTGTAGGTTGGTGGTGGCACATGTCAGAGCAGGAGCTTGTGGGGTTAATTGCCTTGCTCAAGGGCACAATGGTGGTGGTTGTGTGGAATGCTGGCCGCTTGTTGATTATGTATTGATCTCTTCTCAGTGGCTACCCAGCATACCAGTACCCTGGAGGAAACTCTTACCCAGCCACAGCTGGCCCTGCACACTACCCTACCCAGACTCCTGTCTCCACAGTGGGTATGTATTACGACACACAGCATTCTAGGTATTGTAGTTATTTCAGCCAGAATATGCATTCTTTCACTGTAAATTTCTAGGTTGTAATCAATGCTCGGCAGGCTATAAAAGCGTATTTGGCTTATATCAACGGTACATATACACTAAGATCTAGGTAACTGTATTCCAAAGAAAGCGCTGTCACTGTATGCTTTCTGCAACAGCACTCATTTTGCCTTATTGTTTGTTTGAACTCTTTATAATCTTCACGTAATATATCTAAATTATGCATTGTAGAATCTGCATATTGTCATAACATTTCATGCATCAATTTCTCAATTGATGGACAAATTTTAACATTCAGTAATGGATGTAACTCAGAGGTCAGTTGGTCCACATAAAACAATATATTTCCATTCTGTGGCCTTTAATTGACCCTTGACCTTCTGGGTGAGTCCCTCCCCACTGTGTGACCTCAACGGAGCGCTGGGCTGCCTGTGAAAAGTCATCAGTGTAACCAGAGTTGTGGGGGTGTTTAAAGGCCAAAGGTTGTTGTGGACACTGAGGGAAAGTGCCTGTCCATAACCCCCCCCCCCCCCC
>OMKL01045489.1:0-10013 GCA_900302295.1 Parasudis fraserbrunneri
AGGCTATTCTCGGTCCTGGCCCCACGGTGGTGGAATGAGCTTCCCACCGCAGTCAGGACAGCTGAAACCCGCTCAATCTTCCGCCGCAGACTAAAAACCCACCTATTCAAACAGTACCTCACCTAACTTTTTGATACTTAACAAAAAAATAAAAATAAAAAATAAAATAAAAATAAAAATTTTATATATATTAACCCCTTCCTTCCCCTCACAGGTTTGTACTTAGCTATGCACTTAAGCTATGCACTTGAGTTATGCACTGGATTATGCCACTACTGCGGGTAATACCACCGTTTGTTTACTCTTGAATTGATCCTATCGCCAGTTTCTGATGTGCACACACTTGTAAGTCGCTTTGGATAAAAGCGTCTGCTAAATGACTAAACTGTAAACTGTAAACTGGGTCAGTAATCAGTTGAGATAGGTTGAGATTACCACACACCTCCCTCCAATAATCAGACACATGAATTAACCAGTTTAGATTAAAATCACCCAAGATTATCATCTCTGAATTAAATTGAAATTGAAATGAAATTAAATCTGTAAATGTATCAATGGCATCAGATTCAGCAGAGGGAATCTGGGGAAACATGACAAGGGTAAAACACGATCAAGAAACAAAACATGAACGAGAAGATTTTATTCGAGCAATTAGGAGCAGATCAGACAAAGCGTCCACAAGTAACGAGTGACAAGCAAGGCTTGTTCCGACAGTCACTGTGACACTGACACAAGGATACGCTGCTGTGCCAGACAACAGTTAAATGATTTTCATATGACTAAAGAGATGTCGACGTGAGGTTCAAAAATAATTATAATAATTATAATTAATTCACAGCTACACAAAGATGTCATACCAAAGCAAAAACAGTGAAATTGAGATGATTAGACATGAGACATGGTTAATGAAAAATGCCATGGCAGTGATTCAGATGTAGCTCTGAGCGATTATAATTTGTTTACAATAGACAGGAATGCAAGAGGTGGTGGAGTGGTGAAAATCTGTGTCTCGGTCACAATTCTTAAAGCTATCTCTGTGCAAACATTTTTTTTCCTTGCACTGAATGTTGATTTATGGCCTAGTAATTAAATCACTATGATCAATCACTATAATTCAATCACTCTGAAGCTAGCTCTGTTGATAATATAGTGGATTTATTATTTCGATGTTGAACTGATTGTTATAGGTGACTCTTGATTGGTTAAGTAATACTTCTAATTACCTTAAAGGACCAAACCTAATTTTGGCACCTCACCATTACTGGAGAATGCCCCTGTCTTTAACAAAGGTTGTGTTCGGAGGTGTATACGGTGCGCTTGCTTAGCTGATCTCAGGTTACCTGACTAAACGCCATTCACACTACACACTGAAAATACTCGGTGAGACTTGAAAACAGTTTGAAAGTCGCTAGCCATAGGTAATTCAACCATTCAACTACTAGATCATATATTTTTGCTAACGTTACTGTATTACTCTACTACAAGCCATTAAAATCGGTTTGAACATTGTTGGAAACATTTGGGATAATGTAAGTGGGCCTACACAACTCAAGAAAATATATAACATTGTTTTTCACTACAGCGGTGAAAAACAATCTTGAGTCAGGTAATCATGAGCTTGTAATTCCAGTAGTGCATTCTGCCTGTTGTTTTGACTATTTCAGTTCTTGAAGTGGCATTTTTGTAGCTATAAGTTTGAACAGGCACTTCTGCATCCGTACCTGTCATAACCTGGCTCTGAGGTAGTGACAAAAACGGGACAGGACACCAAAATTGACAAAAGCAAAGACTATTTATTATAATAAGGAAAAATAACCTTTTTGTTTTTTGTGAGGTGTGTTTATCAGTACCATCAGTAGTGTAAATGTGGGTGTGTGTGGATAGTGTGGGGTGTAATGTTGTAAAGCAAAACAAAACAAATGACCAAACAAAGCAAAAGGTTGTAGGTGCTGGTAGGGAAGAGAGAGAGAGACAGACTGGACACTGGAACCTTTTATTCCTGTGGAGCACCTGGCCAAGGTGCTCCCAATCGGGGCGGAGCCAGCAGTCAGCTCCTCTGAAACAAAGTAACTGACAGCATCCCAGATACAGGCAGACTACGGGGACCATCACATACGGTGGATGAATAAGACGAATAGGGAGCGGGTCATCTTCCTCGGAGCCCGCCATATTGCATCACCATGTTTCTAGCTGAGAAGACAACGTCATGAAACCAAATGGTCAAAACAACAGACAGAATACACTATTGGAATGATGTACTCATGATTACTTGACTCAGCTTTTCAACACTGTAGTTTTCCTGTTTTGGCCATTTTGTTCATGGTTTCAGTGAAAACAAAGATGGCAGTGAATGCCGTGATAACCTATAAGAATGAGAGGTGTATTCAGCTGGTTGCCGCGGCGTTATGGGCTGGGCAAATAAAAGTGATTTGAGGTGCGGGGATCTTCATAGTCTTTTCGGAGTTGAACAGGTATGCTTTGAAGGCTTAAAGCTATACCCCTTTGTTCTTTATTATATAGTCCTTATTCACACACTCGCGTTAGAAACGTTTAGGCTTCTGATTCCATTATGGACATTTTAAGCTCTTATTCATTTACAGTCTATTGTTTAAAATGGTGGGAGATGCTTTCCTTTTTAGTGCCTCATTTTTATGCACGCGGCTTCCCTAAACGTTGGCGAGGCACAGAGCCGGACACACACCAGAGCATGTGAGCGGAGTGGGGTAGGGTGCACGCCCTGATGGAGGGGCACATTTTAATATCTGCCGCTCAAAACTGATCAAGGCCTCTTAAATTCACCACATTCCGCTCATGATGTTGCATTGCCAAAGCCCATTTACTATTATACTATTGTGGTTAAACATTTATAGGAAAGTTAGGCTACTGGCTTACTTGTAATTTAATGTCAAAATTGTCACTTTGCTCACCCATGGCCCACCTTTTACTTTCACTTTAGAGTTGATTGGGACACTGCCCCTTGGGAAATGCGTTTGTGTGCTCTGCATCTATCCATTATTAATCCAATATTAAGCGATCAACAACCTGCACTTAACTGATGATCTGTTGTGCAATTATGTGAATATAGTCCTACATTTAAATTTGTATAATTTCAACATCTCAGTAAAGTAGGCTGATTTTAGGAACTGCTGCACCTCCCTAAAAGATAACAGCCCCCTCCCCATATCTTAAGTAAAATCCAATTGATTGGTGTGTGAATGTGTGAGTGAATGGGTCATTGTGAGGCATAAGTTGTAAAGCGCTATATAAATGCAGTCCATTTTTTCTGCTCTGGTGTTGAAAGCACAATGAAATGGCAGATAAGGTTGCTTTAAAAGCACTGGTGGTGGGGAGAGTAAGCACTTTACAGTATGGTCTTTCTTTTCTGTATTTACAGACCTTATGTTGCCATAAGATGTTCTGCATAACCTGACACACATGGGTGTGTGAGACTCTCCCTCGCTGTACATCCAGACTTGCACGTTGCAAAAACACCATTCTGTTCTGTTCCACCCTAGTAGGGTATAGGCACCTACTATGACATTTGTATTAGCCTACATTTCATTCCTGCCATGAACATCACACCTGTGCACCACCCACATCCAATTCTACTTCTACAATATTTAAAGGTCCGTAACTTATTAAACACTGTACTTTAGGCATCAACCTTTCACTTTTTAGCACTAATGTTGTTATATTAGCTAACATCTAATGCCGCGTAGCACGAGTCCCTGTACGCTAGCACGGCCTGACATGTCTCAGCAGGTGCCACTGACACTTCCAATCAATTTCAAACATCACTCACGTCGATGTCAATTCACATGAAAGGAAGAAACCACACACACAAGCGTTTCATTTAAAAATAAAAGGCAATTTAGATAATTTCATTAGATTTTCTAGCTTTTTATGTAAAATGGTGTGGTTTGTCTTAGACCCGGCCAGTCAGAACTAGCAGGCTGCCCGGGTCCGGCCTGAGGGCCATATAATGCCCAGGACTGCTCTGTAGGTTCAAAGGGAGCCTGTATGAAAAATCTGCACACTATTAGACTCCCACTATGTGTTTATTGAGAGATCGTTTCGATAATCTACGGATCTTGTTCAGGATAAACCAGGAAGTGGGAGTGCACTCATATATATATGTATAGGTTAGGTCTACCCACCATTTGGCAGGGAGAATGACAGGTCAGGTGCAATCACTTAACCAAGTTTTTGTTGTAATACTACTAGTGCACTGTTACTTCAAAGATCAATGAGTGCAATAAACACAAGCAATACATACAATCCCAAGTACAAAAGAGGAAAACAGATAATATTGATTAAATTCTTAATTTATGCCAGTGTAGGAAATATCTATTAGGGCAAAAAGGGAAGAAATAGCCCCTATCAATCAAAGGGAGCCTGTGACATCGCTTTAAGGACCAAGGACAGGGAAATCTGATCACAAGCTTCACCTTCCTTGCGCCTTGGAGGAATCTCGGATTTCCAACGGATGCTCATACAGATTTTTCCCCAAACGCCGCATATCAGGAGGATATGGTGCGCACACTGGCTTCAACAGTCAAATGTGGATGGCCTTTATCTAACATCTCTTGAAGAAAGGTCAGGATGTGATTCACCCGACAAGACAAGAGTATCCTTACCCTGACACCACTTCTCAAGTATAGATCAACGCGTAGCGTATATATGCTTTAAAGGTGGAGTTGGCTCTGGCGCATTGTATTGTATGAATGACGCCAGCCGGTGGCCCATAACCACACCAAACAAGTTGAGGCTCTCTGAGAACGCACATCTGCAATGTCTCCCAAACTCCCTGTGAGACTGCCCCTCTGAGTTGGGGAATCGGCCAGGGTGCTCTGATCAGCAGTAGTACCACGTCTCTCTGCGTACACGCTGCGCAATGTCTGCGTGGAGCCACCTGGATGGCTACAGCCAAGCTCATTTCTTTAGACTGTATGCCACAAAGGACTGCCAACAAATTTGCGGTCATTATTTTGTCATTATGTGGTTTCATTTGAACCGCTAACCCAGTGTTATGTTGTCAGGTTGTTGTAACGCAGCCAACGTCAAACCTTGGCCTTGGCTCTTTGTGTGTCATAATCATGATTAAGATAAAGACTGCTATTATCATTCAGTAGATACATAAATGGGTGAGGCAAGTTCTGGCAGGACCCTTTTAAGTCATGTGTGGAGCGTGACAGCTTAGCTGACACTCCATAGTACCACCTACACTGATTTGGCAGTCTATTTAAAGACTTCCCCATTCACACACACCTAAAGTGTTGCTGCTGCTGTACCTGAAGTAAGGTAAGCAGCCTCCACCAGCTTTGGTTCTACTCTGTATTGTATGCAACTACTCAAGTGTTGTACTCTGTACTCAAGTGTAGTGCTCTGTAAGTTACATGCCCTATGGGGGATTCGTTCGCAGTGCTCCCTGCTGTTCAGTTTCAGTATGCTGTTATGCTTTATCTTCGTGTAAGTTGTTATGCTTTAACCACTTACAGCAGGGAGCACCCCTAAGAGTAGAACCATACCGCCAAGACTAACTGTATTGCCATTGCCATTTATTTTGCATCATAATAAATGGTTAAACTAATGCCGTGAGTGATTCCTGACAGAAATGTGCTTTATGATTGAGGTAATTATTTAATTTTACATGATCTAATTGTTTAAATGAAACGCAACCACATAATGAAAAATAATTTGCCGTATTCTATCCTAATACACAGGTTCAGCAGCCAAGTAAAATGTCCACAACATTTAGTTGTTATGTTACACCATCACCCAGTCATGATTGATGACATAAATGTTAGGCATCCTGTAATTCATAAAGGGGGATTGCAGTATGCGCAAGTTTTGTTCTTTTGATAAGTTTGTAGTCACGTGATCAGGGCCTGCCTGCTATGAGAGAGAGCTCATCACAGAGGCCATGGGAACTCTGAATAGGCTCAGAAAATTACAAAGGCACTAATTTCTGGCGAAATAACCCCACAGTGATCCGTCTCCTCGTTATATAGACTGTCTCTGGTACAGTATTATAGCTGTAAGACTTTGAATACATTCATTTTTCATTATAGACATTTAGTAGACTGTATTGTTGTACCTAACAGTGTGATGAAGACGGGCTATGAGGGCATATATTAAGGGTGTCCTTTGATGAGAGTAGGGATTGTCCTTTGCCACTCATGGAATGACATGTGTCACGGGTCGGGAGAGACTCAAATGCAGAATCACAAGCCAGAGGCAGGAGTAGTTAAAAGTAATAATTTTACTTAGGGGATTAGGCAGTTCAAATTCCAGTTCAGTCAAAATCCAAAAACAGAAGTCAGTCCAATCAGGCAGAGGTACAGAATCAATAGGCAAAAATCCAAAACCGGGCAAGCAGAACGAACAGGCAGACAGAACATGAGACTGGTAGTAACGATTGATAATCTGACAAACAACAGTGGTGAGCTGACTGGTATATATACACTGAGGAACTAATGGGGGAAATGGGCAACAGGTGTGTGGCAGAACAGACAGGCAGACAGGTGATTGGATAATGAGCTGACAAGGGGAATGGGAACAGGTGAGCAGATGGGAGTGGCAGGGTCTGGAATTACAAAACAATTAATGAATCTGGCAGAGGCAGGCAGAGAACAATGAACACAGGAAGACCAGGGAGGATTCATGACAGACGTGGGTCTTCATTCAACTCCAGTGTCCATTGGCACAGTTTCGGTACAGCGCATTACACTTGCTGCATGTGATGAGGATGATGGGCATACTGAGGGATAGGCGGTTGTCATCCTCTCAGAACTCAAATTAATTCTGTCTTACCTATTTTGTTTGATTCAGAAATCTCTTTCCCATGTCATGTGGTTATATCCCAAGGAGTGCATCATTCATTCATCTTTCACGATTTTGGTCATCAACTTAGCGTTAGGCTAGTAATTTAATACTGTATGTTTCAACTGTGTTAACTTATCACTTTTATATCAGAATCATGTTGTTTTGTTTGTTTTTGTTTTTCTCTGCCAGAGTCTCTGTTGATGATGATAGAGGATAAGCTTGTTCTTTGTCTTGGAAAGGAAAACAGGTTTGTCCACATTTTTAGATGGCCTGCTGACTCAAATAACTTGCCTTTTGTGTTGACTGATTGACGATGACAGTCTGACATGTTTTTCTTGGTGGCTGGCCATGTCAAACAATTCTACCTGACATGGATGTATTAATTCAGGACATGTCTGGGCAGCGTTGTGTTCTCGCTTAGATGCTTTTGTGAAAAAGCCAATCCTCCTGACCAGCACCAGGCCACCCAACACCACTCCTTAAAGAGGCAATTCACCCACAATTCTTACCCAGAGTGCTATCTATCCATCCAGATTGTTTTGGTGTGATTTGATTAGTTTTGGAGATATGTTTCTGCAGTAATCCTGCCAAAGTATGGACATTGAATTTACTATTGTAAATATATATTTATGTCAAAATCTTCCTAGTGGCACCTTTAACAGCTGCCTCTTGCGACGCCTTTCTCTGCGTCCCGCAAAATCACCACTTCAAATGGCATCACGCTCCTTACACAAGATTTTTGAAGCACAGCTTTATTGCCTAATGTTACTTTAGCTAACCGTAACAAGTTTACGTTTCACCTAATTTAGTTAACCTAGTTAGCACGTACGGATGCAATCCTGTATGCATGAGTAGGGGCTAAGGACACACAGCTACAACCACGTTACAGAGGTACTATGGACACCCAAAGAACAACATGTTACAGAGGTGAGGACCATAAACTGACAACATGGCCACTTGCTAAATAAAAACAAAGCATCTCTTACAGCAATGGCCACTTGGGTTTTGCATCCAAACTACGAGGATTTGCATAGCTAGCTACATGGTTAGTTTTACTTGTGACACTTTTAGGATATGACTAATCCCTGGAACATAATCGCTACTTGCTGATCCTGGGCTGTATATGTAACACTACACTAAGCTAACTCCATTTGACTTAGTAGCTAGCGTAGCATAGCGTTACATATACAGCAGGGAACCAACAAAATCGCTACCATTATTATGTTCGGCAATTCGTACAATTCATACCTTTGGGCTTGTGACGTTAAATAATGCACATCTATCCAGCACTGCAGCATGACTTGAAACCGTCAGTGCTTGAAACTCACCGCTGATAATGCTTGGCACATCTTCCTTGCCAATCATTGTCTTGCCTGCAGATGTAAGTAACATTATCTATCCATGTTGGTCCTTGAGCGGAAGTGAGTTATAGCATATTTCTTATTGATATCTATTAAGGGGACCATGCATTCCTACTAAAACAGACAGTTTTGTATGTACATGTTTATCTCAAATACCTGCAGCCCTATGACCGTTACTTTTAAAATGTATTCTATTACAGACTACTGATACCTTGTTTAATTTAAATGGTAACTACAAACATTATCAGTCCCCATGCACTGCACTGTGGCTGCCTACTGCTCCTAAAAAGCGACAACGGGTTAAATGCAGATGGCAATGACCTGGTACAGTGCCTCACAATTCAAGGTAAGCATATGTGGCATAGAAACCCTTTTTGTAGCCCAGGTAACAACATCCTCTTGAAAAGGATGACAAGTAACCTAAAGTAAGTTTATAGCCTTGTTGTACCTGCTATTAGCCTGCTGTTGCCCCCTTTCTCATCGAACACTGTCTTGCTGCACCTACACATGCAGTACAGGTGTGCCGTGGGTCTAGACAGTTTTACTATATAAAGAAACAGGCAGGCATATAAAGTCGAGGCCAGGCCGGTGAGTAGTGCCTGCTTATCAACGAAGTTCCACTTGAGCCGATGTCATCGGTCTGTGTTTCCTCCACATAATCTTTTTTATTTTCCCTAAACATATTTTAAAATGTTGATATTTTCCATTGTTCATCGTTCTCTTGAAGTGCAAATAAAAGGAATATTCCACTCATAGCTAATCTGATTTGTTACAAACTGGGAGTTATTTCAGTCCATCCCAAAAGCAATTGCAACAAGACAGATGGGTAGAATACATGACACTTTAATGTCCTCACGAGTGCCTTTGATTATAATTTTTTGTTTGTTTGCTTTGTGCATTGTTGACAATAAAGGAACAAACTTCCCATTCTGAGTGTGTACAAATACAAATTTAGACTGTAAGGACTTGTGAGTAAATGTGATATTTGCAATGCATAAAACCTCTTACTCACAGTACTATATAGAGGCTGCATACTATACAATCTCAGCGCAGTATATAATATCTATAATATAGTATAATATCTTACTGGGAGGCCGCAGTTTGTTCCACTCCAGAGAAGTGTGTCAGAGGTGGGTGTGAGCAGTGTCTGACAGAGGAAAGTGCCTACAGTTGTGATGAAGGAAGAGGTCCAAACTCATCTCTCCCTCTATGATGAGCCTTTAACCCCAGGCTCATCTCCCCTACCTGTAGATATGTCAAGGAATATTTCAGGTGTTCCTTTTTGCCATTTTGCCTTCAATGCCTTGCATTCTGGTGGCCTTAGGCTCAGTCACATAGAATGCTAGTCAGCTGGGACAGCTGGGAAGTCTGCCCTCTACCTACTGGCAGTGTGCTGTGACTTGGTATATATTTGCTACATATGCTCTCTCACATGTTACTCTGTAAATTTCAGTGGCCATCTGTAAACTAGAATCCTCAAAGCATACATTTCTGTGTATACTCCACATATTAATAATACTCTTTGAAATATAGATATTTGTGTATATTTCTGTACATTATCCGCACACCTACTCAGTTGAGATACGAGTTGAAATACAATTCACACTTGCTCATTTTGTACATAATTCTGTAGATATCTACTTACTCCTATAGACATGTAGGTGTGTGAAGCCTGTACCTAAACCTGTATTTCTATCTCTTTATTGTATTCTATGATTTTATTATCTTTTTTTTAATCTTTTTTTTTTTTAGATCCTTTTATTTACCTCTCTACAAGATACTCTATCTTCCAATCATTGCCATAACCATTACCCCCCCCCCCCCCCC
>OMKL01045502.1:0-10981 GCA_900302295.1 Parasudis fraserbrunneri
AGTCAATCTATTCAATAGCTGTAGGATGATGTTGGTGACTATGAAGAGGCGGGGGGCGGGGCCCGGGAGCGGAGAGACGTGTCGGGAGGTTGACTGTGGGGGCAGGAGGACCCAGTCTTTTTGAGATGGAGGGCCAAGGGCCAAAAATGTAACTGGGTGGTAGGCCAAATAATGCACTGGACGTTGATTAATATATAACAGTACTTAGGTCTAATGTCAGTGCGTTTGTACCCTGTAATAGTCCAGTTAGTTTAAAAAAACCCTCTCCAAGTAGTTAGATTGCATCAAAATAGACCAAAGAGGGTCAGTCCTGTTAGGGGTTAGTTTAGGAGGGAGCTTTGCCCTCCAATTTTCCTTTTTCTTTTGGCCCCTTAAAGGATTCCAGGCTGTGATGAAACGTTCTATTTTTGATAGTTTATTTAAGATCTCTCTTTTGATCCAAGTTCATTGCTTTTGAGATAACTTCAAAAAGGAATATTAAAAAAGAGGCACTAGCCAGGGCTGGAGAGAACAGTTGGAGATAACTGTTACCCCTAACCCTTTCTAGACTCTGTGTCCAACACAAAGCAGCATCAGCTGGCTATGGCAAGAGGGATTTTCATCATGATTTTTCTTAATTTGTGTTTGGTGGCTTAAAAGAGGGTGAATCTCATCAAAATCTCACAGTATGCATTGACATTGAGAGCTTTATAATGAAAATACTGTGGTCTACTCCAATTTTATCCTCTCCCATGCAACAAATAGATATTTTTCTTTTTAATAATCAAAACCTCCATAGCAACAGAAAGATTATGAAGTTTAATTGAAAATGCCCAATAGTTGCTGACAAATATACTAATGATTACTCATCAGTGACAGAAATACAATGCAGAGGTTTATCCAAGTTTCATTGAAAATGTCAGGTCCCTTTTTATAAAGTGAATGCTTGTTGACTATTTTTGTCTCCACCGCCTGTTCAACATCATAATATCTACCTTGTAGCACTTCTCAAACAAGGGTCCCAGTGTTTGGCTAGGCCACCTGCACCATCCTATGATCTGTATGGCTGGGAATAGCATCCCACACGGGAGTCAGTTGACACGAGAGACTAGGAACATAACACACTTTCATTATGGTGTGTCAAACCCATGGAGTACAAAGAAGTTTCTAGAGCTGGCTGCAAGGACAAAGCATTGAAATAGCTTGAAGCATCAGGTGAATTTCTTTGAGACTGGAGTGAGACCACAAAACCAGAAATAAAATGTTAACAAACACTCGAAAAAAAATTGGTAAACTTAAAGTATTCTGCACCAATACTTACAATACTAACTCGTCAGCTTAGCTAAAAAGCTATTTCAGTTTTTGATTAGGGTTATTCCACATCCACGTGTAACAAAATGTGACGTGCTGATTTCCACTCTCTCTTCCTCTAGTTTGCGGTGAACATGTTCAGAACATTGCCTCCATCATCCAACCCCACCGGGGCGGAGTTTGACCCAGAAGAAGATGAGCCCACGCTCGAAGCTGCCTGGCCACACCTCCAGGTAGATGGATGTATTTTAAACTTTAATGATCCTGTAAGTTGGTCTGCAACTGATATCATATATTTATAAATACAAACAATATTACAAGTTTAAAAAAACAACAACAACGGTCAAACAAAAGATAGAACTAGATAAACGTGTACCTAGGGGTGGGGGGAAAATCGAGGAATGAGGTTTTATCTTCTAAGATTAAAAATCGAATCACAAACTTCAAAAATGTTTTTTTTGTAGTTTTCAGTCTTGTGATGTGTTTTCAACTTTCTCACGACCTTACAACTATTAATCGGTAGCTTGCTAAATCCTACAGATTGCTAAGATTAGCCAAGCAGAAAGACTCATACAATATATGAACTTGGTAACACGAATGCCAATGGTAGTCTAGAATCTCATCTATCGAATTTCCTAGATAATCGTGACGAATCAAGAGTAGATTTAAAATCGAATAACAACCTCACTAATTTAATTGTGAGATTCCCAAAGTTTCCCCCCCCCCACTCACACCTCACTGAGCATTGTTGGATTGTGGTATTGGAACTAAAAAGACCAGAAGGCCCCACAGATGATGACAGTCCGGAATAAGAAAACATGGAAGCAGAATTGGAAGATGGTGGCAGAATTAGGAGTTATGTTATATGTTAATAGACACCCCCCCCCATGCGCACACACACACACACACATACACACAGTAAAGTGAAATAATTTGAAATAGTATGCATGCTTGTTTTAACTTGATTTATCTGTGCACTGGGTGAACAGTTGACATTTTCTTTATTGACTTCATTAATTTGATTTGACTTACTCACAACTGGCATCAGATCTTTTCAGATATGTGGATCCTGCCCTTCATCATGATTTCTTGTTTGTCTCTCTTCCAGCTCGTCTATGAATTTTTCCTTCGATTTTTAGAATCCCCGGACTTTCAGCCCAACATAGCAAAGAAATACATCGACCAGAAATTTGTAATGCAGGTACAAACAGAGCCTTTCTACAAACGCTTCCTGTCATCTTGCCAATTAGAAAATGTCTTAAGCAAAACAGAAAAGAGATGAGAGAGATGATAAAATGGAATGGAATGAATAACCTGACTTGTCATCTCGTCTTGGCAGCTTTTAGAACTGTTTGACAGCGAGGATCCTCGAGAGAGGGACTTCCTCAAAACCACCCTACACAGGATCTATGGGAAATTCCTGGGGCTGAGGGCGTACATCAGAAAACAGATCAATAACATTTTCTATAGGTGAGTGCGATTCCTGCTGCTGCCGCCGCTCCTGCTCACTCTGTTATACAGTATATACTGACCGCATGACTTCACTTCCAATCGATAGCTGGAAATACAGTAGGTAGTGGGTCGTGATGAACGGAGGAACGCTTGTATTGCCATTGAAAGTTAAAATTTGTGTGTTTCTATAGGTTTATCTATGAGACGGAGCACCATAACGGTATAGCTGAACTACTGGAAATACTTGGAAGGTATGGGGCTTTGACTAAAGGCGCAATGCTTGATATTTATCTCACCCTTAATGTGCTGTGTTTGATGTTATGTAACTGTTAGACCGTGAAGATCGTGGCTTAAATGTCCTAGAGTATGAGCTTCATACAATGGTTCAGTTCTTCCCTTCTGTCCTTATATCATTCCACTTATTTACTACAACGATTAAATGAAGGAATGAACCATGAAATAGTATTTCACTTTTTTCTTTCCATTTAATGGGTCTCCAAATAGCCTCCCAAATGCCAGCTGTTGTTTTGCTTCTGTCGTACTTCATTATGACCTAACAGGTCTTCAAGCAATTTGAATTATATTCTGATTGTTGTTGTTGTTGTTGCTTTTATCTCAGTATAATCAACGGGTTTGCCTTACCACTAAAAGAGGAGCACAAGATTTTCCTGTTGAAGGTTCTATTGCCTCTGCACAAAGTCAAATCACTCAGTGTCTACCATCCACAGGTAAGATCATCACGTGTGTACAACCTTATGAGGGTGTGTGTGTGTTTGTGCATCAAACCTTTATTTATTTATTTATTTTAAACCTGCAGATTTTAGTGAAATATTTTGTGAATAGACCTTTTCAAACTCAACAACATAAACATTCTAAATGGGTAAACTTTATTTCCTGTTGCAGTGTTTGCTAATATCAATAGCTGACAGGAAATACACTTGGACCCAAGCTGTTCCCCTAGCAACAGAATTCTATTGAAAAGGTCTATACATGAAAAATGGAGGAGCCTATATTTAGGTGCTTGTAATGAACACCTGTAGTCACTGCGTTTTGTGTGTTAGGTTGCTCATTGGTTTGTTGTTGCGTATGTGCGAGAGTAGGTATCACACTCCTATGCAGAGCTGCCTGTACGTCACAGCCTGCAAAACGGCTCTGCCTCAAGTACCTTATAGACGATACAAAGACGGCAATAACTTTGAATTGCATGTATACATAGTATCACAAATAACAAAATATTAAGCTTGTCTGAACATTTACGAGTTACGCAGTGATGTAGTTGTCAGAAAGGTAAGTTTCCATGGACATGGTGAATAAACATGGCTGCACAGACGCCATGAAATTGAATTATTTCACTTTTTCCAACTCATTTTCAGTTCTTAGTGGTAAAATAGGCCAAAAATATAGGAGAAACAATTAATATAATATTATTTATTCAATATGTTAAGGGGGAAAATAAGAGTATAAGTAGCACAGGCTAGTTTACATCCTCTTTTGGCAGAGATGTCTGACAGTTGAGCATTGTCCAACTTTCTGCATAGGAGCAAGAGTAGATCCAATACATAATACATATGTATATATATATATATATATACTGTATGTGTGTGTGTGCGTTTCCTCATTAGCTTTCTCAGTCACACAGTTGGCCAAGCTGCAGCGCCGGATTCAACATCCACACACTCAACAACTGCACCACCCTTCCAATAAAGCGCTAGCACACACCTGTATGTCTAGTCTATACCTTGTAGCCTCTATAGGTTTATGGCAAGACAAATCAAACATCCCTCAAATTTTTTCATCTGAAACCATATTCAAATGTATTGGAAGAATTCCCTTCCAAAATGACACCTGTCATTACATCTACTCTGATAAAACGTAACTGATTTGAAAGTAACTCCTATTATGGAATATTTTTGAAGGTATTAACTATCTTTAAGATGGTATTATATGGATGCTTCAGAAAAAGAAAAAGATTTCGAGTATGAAATCATCTGTATTCTCAATCCACTGAGTGAATGTCGGGGAACATTTGACCCACAAAGAGGGTATGGCATATAATGTTATAGCATTTTCAAGTGAAAACCCTTAATTTCCCCCAGGTCTGCTGTGCCTAGTATGCTTTGCATTTCAGGCAGCAGCAGGCCGTGTGAGGCTGTTATTGGACACCTGGCATTCAGAAGGCTGAGTTAGTAACTATGGTGATACAGGTCCTAGCCAGTCTGTTCCTGAGGCACGCAGCGTCTCTGCAGCCCAGCGGAAACCATGCGTCAGCTGGCTTATCTCACCCTGTGCTACATTGAGTTTGCTTGTGTGTTCAATCAAATGCCTGATCCTTTGAAGGTTTGCTAATTTTGTCAATATTGTGTGTGTGATGTGTGTGCATGTGTGTGTGTGTGTGTGTGGGTGTGTTGCAGCTGGCCTACTGTGTGGTGCAGTTTCTGGAGAAAGACAGTACTCTAACTGAACCGGTAAGTCAGATTTAAATATGCTTAAAAATATAGATTATGTTTATATTTAGTGCATCTTAATTCTGACAAAAATCCGCGAACAAAGTAAAACGACTTTCTTTCTGTGGGGACCTGAACTGGTAGGTCAGCAAGATTAGATGAGATCAGTTGGTCAGCACCCTGATAAGTTGCCTATCTCAGTTTACCTCATGGTATTCTTAAAGTCCACTCAAATAGACCGCAAAGTGAAATCTAGAGGTGCCGCAAATGCATACAAAGTCAATGGAAAGTGAGAGAGGCGCAGCTTTGCTCACAAACATCTTCAACTCGAGTGAGAAATTCACCTGGCGGTGAATTGATGGATGCGTGATGTGGGCACATCTTCACAATGACTATGAGATGAAGCTCTGTAGCCCATAGGTATTGAATAGGTTACATTTAGAAATGGTTCCATACTGTTGACGCCAAACGCACTAGCATTTGCAGTGTATCTGAACGTACTATTATAATTGGTTATAGTTCCTCAGCATAATCTTTCCTCTTCCTTTGCCTTCTCCACAGGTGGTAATGGCTCTGTTGAAGTACTGGCCAAAGACACACAGCCCCAAGGAGGTGATGTTCCTCAACGAGCTGGAAGAGATCCTGGATGTCATCGAGCCCTCCGAATTCGTCAAGGTCCAGGAACCGCTCTTCAGGCAGCTGGCCAAGTGTGTGTCCAGCCCGCACTTCCAGGTAACTGACCACAGACACACCTGATACGCTGAATGGCTGAACACCACGTCATGGGGAAGAATCGCACCATCACTGTTGTCTGTGTCATTAATTTACCATGAGTTCATATATTTTACTACAGTTTTGTGGTTGATCACATTTACATGATAAATTATTTGACCGCTAAGAGATTTGCACTGCCTGGACCCCTTTGGTTTGAAGAATTTCCTCTTAATATTTACAGTAAGAATTAAATATTTACAGTGATTTTCCTATGTAACCCACAGGTCTCTGTGATGGTAAAGCAGTTGCATGTATTTCATTTCAAATTAACATAGTGATCATTGGTGTTACGGTTTTTCAACCTCGTCTAATTTCGTCATATTTAATAATAATTTCCTGGTATCAGCAAGCACAAAATAAATCGATGTAATTGTCTCACATTGTCAGAGACCCATGGGTTTCTATGTTTCATTATTGTAGCTGATATTCATTTTCGTCAGAGGCTACGGCCATAGAGAAAATTCTTCCGCAGGGTTGGGGACTGGGGAGCTCTATAGATCTCAAGTTTGTCATCATTTTCCTTTCCAGATAATATGATCATGATCAAAAGGTCCACGTTTTTTTTTGGGGGGGGAAAATATTTTTCTGAAAATGATTTAATGGTCTGCCCCTTTAAAGGGATAAGAGAGTCCAGCTCCACTGGTCTCCTGTAACTGTGGGAAGATGAACGGGTTATTAAAAGATCGCCCCTAGCCTCGTCTGTGGTTCACACAGGATTTTTACCCTGAATGAGGTCTTCTAATATCGATTTCTCTCTTTGATAAAACTAGCTTAGCATTGCAGTGCAGGTTCCCCCTGACATCACCAGCTCCAGTGCGTTCTCTTAAATTGCACCACCTGCTTTTTTTTGGTTTTAGAAATAGGTTAAAAATAGGTTTCTTAACATAACATACAATCCTCCTGTAAAATGACACTCCATACCTCTCCCCCACATTTTTTGTTGTTGTTGATTTTTTCCACAAAATGACGACGGCTCTCGAGAAGGTCTGTCAGTCATTGCCACAGGACTGTGCATGGCCTGAGGTTTGTGCATGTGTTCTCTCAAACTTCAGGTGGCAGAGAGGGCTCTGTACTACTGGAATAACGAGTACATCATGAGTCTAATCAGTGACAATGCAGCCAAGATTCTGCCCATCATGTTTCCTGCCCTTTACCGCAACTCCAAGACCCACTGGAACAAGTGAGATGCTCTACTAGAATCTCTCTATACACACTGTAAAAATCCATTAAAACCCCTCTGTACACACTGCAAAAATCCACTAAAACCTCTATACACACTGTAAAAATCCACTAAAACCTCTATACACACTGTAAAAATCCACTAAAACCTCTATACACACTGTAAACATCCGCTAAAACTTCTCTATACATACTGTAAAAATCCGCTCACATACAGTGTATTTCACACTGTGGTGAAAGATAGGTTGTTTTGTTGCATCTCCAACGACGACCAACTTGGAACAAGTGAGACACAATATGCTGTTACACAACATGCTGATTACAGCTTCTTAGTCATAATCCACAGAGAGATTTGTAAGGTGTCTGTAGATATTTCATCATAGTCGTGCACTGCGTTCTCCTAGAGCACAAGTCAAATAGTTTCAGAGTTGTTTTTCTATTTTATTTTTATAAATCATATTGTTGAATTTCTCTGAGCCCTTTTATCATAACCAATAATGGCCTTTCAGGCGCTGTTGCCTTTGATCCAAGTTTCTATGCTTTGATTTTAATGCCTTTTGTGCTCAATACTAGACTTGCAAAGAGAATAATGTACCACACATAGAAGTTGCTTGGCGTCATAATCAGAGTGAATGACCAGTTGTTGACCTGCCGTCTGCCTCTTTACAACACACTCCTTCTAAATCAATATGTGTATTTCATAATGTTTATTAATTATACAAATTAGATCAGAAGGCACTTTACACAAAACAAAATGGCAATAAAAAACTAAAGAAGTCACACCTCCTTCATAACAATCTCCAAAAATTCACAACTTCATATTTCTCTTAATTATATTACCATTAGGTAATTGCCAGAGAAGTGCCATAGCTGTGTGCCAAAAGCAGGACATTTAGCTTTAAACCTACTTAAATAGTCGTTCCTTGAATCTAATTTAGGTTGTGGCTAGGGGACAGTGCTGGCCTTTGCGGTAATGTTCGCTTTGCTGACTTGACTCATTGTGTGTGTGTGTGTGTGTGTGTGTACCGGTACATATGTGTGTGTGTGTGTGTGCTTGTGTTTGTACGCGTATGTGTGTGTGCGCGTGCACGCGTGTGTGACTGTATTTGTGTACATGTGTGTGCACTTGTATATGTGCATTCCCAGGACCATCCATGGCCTCATCTACAACGCTCTGAAGCTCTTCATGGAGATGAACCAGAAGCTCTTTGACGACTGCACACAACAGTTCAGGGCCGAGAAGAACAAGTACACATCACAGCCTGCTCACACAGCATACAATACACATTTTCCCTCAACATTCTTTCATGTGTATCGTTTTATTTATGTATGAAATATGATCGAATCATCCCAAACGTAGATTGGTCAAGTCCATTTAGATGTGTTTGTTGCAAGGTTTCAAGTTTGCATGAAGCCCTTGGCTGGACATATATTGACGTGTGGGTTGGTGCTCTGTCTAACAGAGAGAAGGCGAAGTCGAAAGAACGGGAAGAGGCTTGGATCAAGATTGAGAACCTTGCCAAATCTAATCCACAGGTGAGCAGTCAGTAAAATTATTCAAACACTTTACTCTTTTTCAATATTAAATTTTGCATGCATGTGTGCATGCACTTTCCCGTTGAAAACCGGTTTTGTATCAGAAATGCCGTGATCGTCCCATTCGTTGAAATGTTGTGTTGCCTTGTTTAGACCAGAGCATGACCTAGAGGTTTCATATTTTCTACCCGCTGAAGCCATGTTCACATTTCAGCACAAGAAAGACTTTGTACATTGTGCTGACAGATCTCCCGCGGGTCAGAGTCATGCGCAGACCAATGTGGTGTGCTGTGCCGAAAGTTCAAATGAATTGGACTTTGAACCCCCCACCTTTCACCCTGCAGTCAATGGCTTTACAGTCGGCGGTTTTGCCAGTTTTAGTCACTGCTCATTTCCAAAATGAAGAAAAACTAGCCTGCTTGATAAATTCATGATGGTCTACATTGCATGATATATTGGCACAAATCAATTTGAAAAGGAGTAGTGGTGTAATCCGTGTCATTATTGAGATGTATTGTCGTCTTCATTAATTTTTGTGCTGGAGTGGTACAGCATTGCGCTATACAAAGTGATGGGCAAAGCACCTCTTGTGCTAAAATGTGAACATAGCCGAAGTCAGACATCTGCTGATTAAAATGTGGTTGAGTGCTTCTGCTCTAAGTGCTTAGTTGTGGTGAAAAGTTGAAATCTCTTAACGGTCTTCAATTAATTAAAATTATATCCTTGTTATTTTTTACTCCTGATGAAATGTTGTTAACTGCATTTGATTTGATGAATTGCTATGATATAATCAACTTTTAATTAAGTGTCTAAAAGATCAGTAAAATGCCTTGGTATTAATTTCATTGATTTGTACACCACAACTAGCGCTTATTGACTTTATAATTACCACCGTGCATGAGTAAATCTTCTCATTTTCATTTGACCAAAACTTCTTGACTCATCCTTCTTTGCATGCGACTGAGTCTTTTTTTTCTATTCCTTTGTGTTGTTGTTTTTTTTTCTTTGTTTCTCTTTCTTTTCAACATAGTTCCTTATGTATGTTGATTCCTCTGACCTCAATAGTCCTGTAGCAATGGAGACGGATGTTCCTTTGATAGAAGATGTTCAGAGGTTAAAAGAGACAGTTGAGGAAGGAGCCACTCAGGTAAACCTGACTTCTTTCTCTCTCTCTCTCTCTGTATGTCTCATCTCATTTCATGTACTGTAACAACGCTTGCAGGTGCTTCTAACCAAAGCTTGGGAGTTAAGTGATTATTTTAGCTGTTTATACTTTCTGTAGACATTTTAGTTTATTTTTGTAGGATTTAAATTGTCCCACATAGGACCTTAAATAGAAGGGATAACAAGCCCCACTATGGACTGAACACTGCAATCAATAGCTTTCTTTGGTTACGATCACACTTGTCATTTCAATGCAGTATTTATAATCTAATCACGCCGACACATTGTCATGTGTGGACAGTCCCTAATCAGATTTTGCTCACATTGTGATGAGCAAGCCCTTATCGGGCTCACATTAGCCCCTAATCCACAATCGTGCTCAAGGCTGGTGTAATGAGGCAGCTGCCGTGAAGCCCTTGGCATGCAACAGTCATGCCATTGACAAGCGGCTATGATCTGAATTCTACATATTCTGGACTCAACCTGGCCACAATGTGCATTTCTGCAATGTGAAGTGATGGAGAGAAAGAGTGGAGAAAAAGATTGAAATAAATACAGTCGCAGGAGACTCAGAATGGACAATTTTAGGCCAAGTGTGGACACACAGCAATGTGATCATACAACATTACATCTTTATGATCAGCTCTAACAAATCTAATCTGAATGCCACATGTAGCAAATGTTGCCTCTGCTGTGTGTCTGTTCCCCTTTGCATGTTGCGCCTGTATTGTACTGTATGTTATTGATGGCTGTTTGTTTACATTGATGTAATTATGAATAGCTTTGCCAAGGTGCATGACTGGCTTAGTATCCTTTGTTTTCAATCATTTAGCCTCATCGTTGCTTAGTAACTTCCCCTTTGTGAATGCATTTTAACATACATAACTTTAAGATGATGCATTGGTGATCACCTCAAATATGATATGATGAGCACTAGGATGATATGATGAGCACTAGGATGATATGACAAGTAGGACTGTCTTGAATATGACTATGTGAAAAGGTAGGAGGGGCCTAATTGACCTTCCCTCTGCCCCCTTTTCCCAACAGCTACAGCGTGACCAGAGAAAAGAGCGGCCTCTGGTTCGACGCAAATCTGAGTTGCCTCAGGATATCTACACTGCAAAAGCCTTGGAGTCCCA
>OMKL01045515.1:0-14577 GCA_900302295.1 Parasudis fraserbrunneri
GATTTCAAGATTTCAAAACTCTTGAGAGTGAAATGCACATGGTTTCTTCTCCCTTCAACTGCAGTGTGGATAATGCACCAAGTGATGTTCAGATGGAACTCATTGACCTGCAGTCTGACACACTTCTGGCAGAGCACCTCAGGTCAGTCTCACTGCTGGACTTTTACTCCTCTCTCAAAGAGGAGAACTTTCCACACCTGAGGAGGCATGCTCAGAGGATTCTAGTCCTCTTTGGATCTACCTATGTATGTGAACAGACATTCTCAGTGATGAAGTTCAACAAATCCAAACACAGATCCTCTATCACTGATGACCACCTCTCAGCTGTCCTTCGCATAGCCACCTCAGCCATTCAGCCAGATTTCAATGCCCTTGTTCAAGCCCAGAACAGACTGGATTATTCTCACTGAAGAGGTAAAATGAGGTGGAAAACATTACAAGTTATTGTTTGTTGTATTGCTGCATTTCTATAAACTTGTTAAGTTGTTTATATAATTTAGTGCATTTTACAATGGAAGAAGGTTGAGCAGAATTAAGTTCAAGTTATCGTTGGTGTGGCCCTCTGACACAATTCAGGTTTCTCATGTGGCCCCTTGTAAAAATTAATTGCCCACCCCTGGCATACGAACCCTCTAAGGCCATGCCTGACTTTTGACATATTTTACCTTCGATTTTTATTTCACATTCAAATTTGGTATAAATAAATACATACTTTGTCAAATGAGAGATTTATCTTCCATTTTATCTATACTTTTGTTAAATTACTTGGTGTATATAAAAAATGTCTAAATACAGATTTTGGTGGACTTAAATGGTACACTTACGTTTATTTCTATAAAGCAGAAATCCAATGAGAATTGCTAATTTTGAACTTAACTTTTAATATGCCTGCTGTTAAAGGATGAATTCACCTTTTTATAAGATTATTATGGTAGCTTCTGGGATGCTAATACTAATGAATTAATATAATGAATGAATTCATAAAATTAATATTGTGTTTTTCAGCTTATTTGCTCATATCTAGGCCTAGCTTCTGTGATACCAACCTCCTGTCCTGTCTGAGTAGAAAGTTTGAAGAGGTTTTTCTCAGACTTTTTTGAAACAGAGTAGCAATCTTCAGTAAACCAGTTTCCAAATTATTATTATTATTATTATTTTTATTTTTATTTTATTTTTCAGATTAAAGTGCAACCTACATCATTGTGTAGGCATACTCTCGCCCTTTCAACAACTCTTTGAGTTTGAAGTTAAATAAGGATTTTTGGAACCATAAGTGCTGAAATGCCAGCCTGATTCACAAATAATATTTATATATATATTTGTGTTTCATATATTATATGAAAGCATGACAGTTGCAAGTTGCACAACAAAACATCAAATTAGAAAGAGAGAGTGAGACTGACAAAGCATATGCATGAGATTATTATGAATGATGGATTTATACTAGTTGGTTATAAACTAAAACTTAACAATCTTTGAAATGTAAAATTATATTTCACTTTAATTGAAGTTTCAGTTTCAGCATTCTTACCTCTATCTAGGTGTATCTACAAGTAAGCTAGCAACCACTGCTGTCCCTGTTGTCTGCTGTCAACACCACCATTCCTCCCAGGTGTCAGGCTTCTCATTCACTTCCATTAATTTTGGGGACCTAGTCTAAATATCATACTTCTGAAGTATAAACAAACTACTGCTATGCTGATTTCAATAAAACAGACAATTCTGAGTCAACGGTACTTGTTTGTTTTGGCATTTAATGTGTGTTTACAGATTTATTACCTTTGAAAAATGAAAGCAGATCCAATCAATTTGTTGTAGATTTGAGTGTGCTGTGTATCTTTGCCTTGGAAGGAAGGTTTGGGGAGTGGTTACCCATGGTTACGTGCTGCCTTACTGGAAGAGATATTCTAAATATTGAGAAAGTGGCAAAACTACACCTCAAGTGAGAAATAGTTCCTATACTCATAATTTGAAAACGGCAACATTAGCTCAAAAAAACAAGTACCTTTGACCAGAATGTTTGTTTAGAATTCAGAAGTATGATATTTAGACTTGGTCCTCAAAATGAATAGAAGTGAATGAGGAGACCTGGGAGGAATGGTGGTGTTGACAGCAGACAAGAGGGACAGCAGTGGTCACTAGCTTACTTGTAGAATACTTTAGATAGAGGTAAGAATGCTGGTTTTGCTGAAGTGAAATATCCCTTTAAAGAGCCGTTGCAGAGTGCAGACAAACAGCTATGCCATGATTAATAGGCTAATATAAATATCCAGTATTACATGATGAAATGCAGGCTACATAGGCTATAGGGAATAGTGTACAGCAGGCCACCACAGTTCATTGAAAATGGACCATATGCCAAAATTAGTCATTGCATAGTGTTGTTTTTTGTACGCCGAGTACCATCTACTGGTAATTCCACTGTTGATTGCGAGAGGCAGTGAAGGGCCGGTGAAGGGCCGGTGAAGGGGCCACTAAAGGGTGCCACCACAGCAGCGCGGTGGAAGTAATCCAGGGCAGGATCCGTATTGTTACATCAGGGAACAAACGTATTCACGTAATGGATTGCCATTCAATGTTACTGAAGACTACTGTGACCGATAAGTACTTATGATAACATGTGATTACTTCCCCTAAACATGTTGTCATGCATGTCTTCATTACCACAGCCCCTACACATGCATATTGAGAATGTATTTTTTATTTGCAGTAATTGTGATTAATCACAGCCTATCATGTGACTAACACGTTGAGACATTTTGAATCATTTCACAGTCCTTATCCGAACCCAACATCACGTTTTATGAATATTAAACTTCTTTCTTTTAGCCAGCATCTTTCTCATTGCATTAAAATCTGCCATCACAACCACTAATTAAGAAAGCTAGGTGGTTCCTTTGTTGTTGATCTCGGACTGAGATCTAACCCTCCATTCTTATGCAACATAGAGTTATTATGGATGCTGGTGGTGCATGACTTCATGTATTGCTGGATTTGAGTGAGTTACACTATTCAGATACATCACCTACAATGCTGTGTTGGTCTCTTCAGACATTTGTTTTAGGAGACGTGGTCTCTGATATCTGTTGACATCACCTGTGGGATACCTCTTTGCAGATGATCCCGTTAGGTATTCACTTATCAGAAATCATGATGTACACTTTTATAGCTGATACTGATGATACTCCACTGTACGATCATCGCTCGCTGGATATCTCAACGATATAAAGATATACATATATCTTGATCAACAATTTTTTCTAATCAACTTACGATCAAAACTGAGATCCTTGTAATCAAACCAAAACCAAAAAGAGACAGCCATTGAACACCATGGGAGCCTTGCTCTCAAAATAGAGCAATAGCAAACTAAAAAGGTAGACAATCCTTTCATCATGTATACAATATCACGGTCAAGACCTTCGTTCTGGCTTTTTTTTTTTTTTTACCTATTTGGACTACTGTAACTGTCTCCTTTCAGGTATTTCATTAACAGCAGAAATGAGCAGTAGAGCTCAACTAACGAACTTGAAGAGACTGGGTGCCTGCTCACAGGATGTTTATTTACAAATCTCTGAATGGCACACCACCAGAATGACTGACCTTTTCACATTCCAGCCTGTAGAGCTGCCAGATCTCCTGTGTGTGCCAGTACATTTCCAAAAGAGATGTGGACAGACCGCATTCCTGTTTTATGCACCCAAATGCACTGCCAGTTTTTCTTAACCAAGCATTACAAAACTCAGATTGTGTTTCAATTAATGCATTGTTATTCTCTGAATATTCTTTTTTTTTTATTCAAGTTGATCAATATTGGTATGTGCTTGTATTGTTATGTTTTTTTAATTTTATATATAAATCACTTTTATTTTATGATTAGGGCTCTGCTGTTAAGTGTTATATTAGTTTTGTAATATACTAAGCCATGCCTGATATAGTTTGGCTATGACATACTGTAGTAAATACAAAGATTCCTCCTCACAGCAAAGCAAAGGTAAATTACTCAAGATAAATGCTTACAGTGCATTTAACAATGCAACTAGATCTGAATGTGAGAGGACAAAAGAGAAGCTGCTGAATAGAGGTTGTGAGTGATTATGTCACCAACTCTATCAGACCTCCCTTTGGATATACGAGTGAAACGGTAGGTTGAGATCCCCAAACGTACACACCAAGAGACACTAGTGCAGGAAAATTACATTTTTTACACACAAATGTACATGTACATCACAAATGTAGCTGTCCCTCAGCTTCCACTCCCACACAGCTTGGTCTCCTAAACAATTAGCCTGAGTCCAGTCACACCACTAAAAGCTGTTTGAAGTCAAGGCAGGGCATTACATTCAACAGTGCTCAGGTTTCCCAGCTTATACTGGAAACTGAATGTCACACGGAAATGTCATGTCTAAGAATAAGTTCTAATAGGGGGGAAATAATTCACCCACCCCATTAAAAGACAACCCTTCCTAGGCAATTTGTTACATAACCAACAATACATTTAGAATGAAACCACCCCCACCCCCAATTTACAGTAGCTTTTGTCAGGTTTAAATATAAATAAAAGTTTCATTTTGTTTCATTTTCAAGGTAACATTCTGTGCATTTGTCTGCATTAACCAAAATGAGTGGTCATCCAAACGTGTGTGTGTGTGTGTGCCTGGCCTGCTGTGCACGTGCTTATGCAGGAGAGCTGTCAGCCGCTCTCCCTCACTGTACACACATGCGTCTATTACAGATATTGAGCTGGGCAAATGTAAAAATCAGGAAAAAAAAGGCATCTTTTTACGGTTTAGTTGTTCTAATAGAAGTCCAGTAACCACACACTGGCGGTCGTGTCGGAAGCAGCCTCAATCATCCTGCTCAAGCCTGCAGGAACACCCTCGCTTTCTATTAACAGAGTATTGAAAGCCTATTTGGTCTTTGAAGAACAAATGTAGGCTAACAGCAAACATCTTAGTAAGATGATCTGGCACTGGATTAACCACGATATATTGCTAGATCACTCCCTACACTACCCGTTATTTATTCAGAAAATATTTGAGAACCACGAGTGAACAAATATGGGTGGATAAAACAGTCCTGTTGTGCTTTGTGCATGACACACTGGTCTCCCGACCTGTGCCCTGCTGCTTTCAGTGTGCTGCCCCAGTATTATTCCCAGCAATTATTTACCTTGTAAAGATTGTGTTCATTGATGACTTAATCTGTGCTGTGCAAGACCAGTCCTATTGGAAAAGGAAAAACATATGTAGTGCAATTGGTTTGGTAGGCTAGCCTACATTTCTGTATCAAGGTAACAATAGATAAAAGCAACAATGGCAGGCAGCTACAGAATAACTTACCAAAGCTGTCTTTTTCCATATTGCATTATATTTTAAAGTTACCTTAATGTAGATAAAACAAATCGTTTTATTCAACAGATTTCTTTAATGGTAATAGATCAATTAAAAGATAATCAATATGCAAAACAAAGTGCATTCCCTAGAAATAACCATGTTGCACAGCGGTTATTTCTAACCTGATGCAGTTTATTATTCTAAAGAGTCTTGACTTGGACTCGTGACCAAAGACTTGACATGGACTTGCATACAGTAAAATGACTTGTGAGCATCTCTGGCTTGATATAGTGGTCCAGCCAACGTAGGTAAGGTACAGCATACACTAATGAGGGGGCAAACAAACAACATGGAAGTCCTGTGTTGGTCAGGGGCATACTGACCCACAAAAATACTAAGAAAAAAATCATTAACTGCCTACTAATCTACAAGACTCAGCCAGAGCCAAGAGTACACAAAATGGGTTCTGTACTTTTATCTTGTCTGAGTCACTCCGCTATCAAAGCGAATGGGTCTGGTGATCCACTTGTAGTCGAGTTCCAGTTTCCCTGAACATGTAGGCCTGGGAAGCAACCTGGCAGGCAGTTGAGACTGGAACAGACTCTGGCACGCATCCACCCCGGGAACTGGAACAACACAACAGACTGGAATCAACAGCCGGCTTTCATAGGCTTGGAAATCACTCACAATAATGCTACAACTAGCTGCCAGGAAATGACCGTCCCTCAGTGCAGCAATTGAGAGCGTAGTCCCCTCCTTCGACTGCTACACTGCTCTCTTGGGTCCTCCAGCAAACATCTCTCCCTAGGCTGGGATGGCACCTCTGGACAGGGAAGAAAAAAACAGCCCATTAGTGTCACAGACAAACCCAGCTCAGGCCCATACTCACTCAGAATATGCTGCTTTAGGAAGGACCATCCTTTTGAGTAGTCCTACTGGCATGGCTTACCCATCCGGATTCCCATCCGGTATACCCTGTTGCAGCTCCCACCACGGCTCTCGCCACTTCTCCAGACTGCACCATTTATCCAGCCAGGCAGGCTGCTGGCTCCATTTGGTTCCAACCAGCTGCAGCCAATCTAGGCAATCAAGGTGGCAGAATCTGCTCCTAGAGAGAAACACACATCCCCCTTCCCCCAACCCACTGCAACCAGGGAGGTCTACCCTGTTCAATCTCCCAATTAGCCTTCCCTCCCAATCTCAACCAATAAGACCCCCCACACATACACAGAGTCCCTATGGTCCAATGTCCATTATAGTCCAATGCCCAGTGGTGAATATTACACATGTCCTCTTTCTCCACTGATGTCAGTCATATCACTGCATGGCCTATCATACACTATGTCATAAAAACATAAAAGGGGACGCACATGCAGATGTCCATTATAGTCTGTATATATTATGGCACAAAAGACAGTCACACTGAAAGTTTCAACATAGGTCCTTTTCAGGGGTGTGCTATGACATAGCATATACACTGGACAACAATACACTATTCACATAGGAGCTATATGTACAACCAGCATGAACTGTTAACCGAATGTAAAAGAAAAACGAAATAGTCCATTGTCTGTGTTCCATGTGGACACCTCCCACTGCTGAGTACTTACTGCAGTCACCTGTGTAATTGAACCCTTACTCAGGATGAATGTACTGTTGGGAGCTTTCACATCACACCCCTGGTGAAGATCTGTGTAAAAATTAGGTGTGATTGTCCTCTGTGCTGGCTGTATTATGAACTATGGACTAGTAATTGAGTAGAACTACAATCTAGGGGAGAGTTTTTCACTTTTCTCTCTTTTACTCAGAAATTATTTCACCTACATAGGAAATATTTTCAGACAAATGACTTACCAGTGTCTGCTATCATAAACCACTTCAAGTTTTTCAATCAAAAAAACAAGTCTTGAGGAATTAAACTGAAAGTGGACACCGTCCAATGTTACAAATGAAGCGTATGTGCAGCTCATTTGTAACAATGTGAGTCACGGTTGTAACAGTGATAAAAAAACAAACAGCATAAAACAAGTAGTTTCCATGGCAAATCAACAATATTTAGTCAAGCAACTCTTTTTATGTCGATTTCATACCAAGCATGTGATCAAGTAATGTATAAAACATAATTCTAATTCTTAAAACTTACCAGATGTACCAGTTGGCACATTTGTGTCATTCCTTGTTGGCGAGTACATTTGTTACACCCACATACTTAATGAATATGATGATGGAAGTTGTAAACATACTAAACAACGCTAATCTGATTTAGAATATGGTTGAGTGACATCTAACTGAGTATTGGCCAATCCAGCGCATGCTTTTGGGGAGGCCCGTATGTCATACTATTCTAACAAAAATGCAGCAACATCCCAAATCACTTAGGTGGCATTCTGAAAAAAAAAAAAGCAAACAAGCAAATAAAGGGCCAAATGAATCAACCTGTGCTCGGAAATCAAGGCAGTTACAAATGAGCCGCAAGTCGCACCCACGCTTTTGGCGTTCCTTACCGACCAGAACTAGCATGCATGACACGTGAAAACTGTGTTGAGCATTGCACTGGTCATGTGGTGAATGGCACAGTGATATTTACGTAGCAAGAAAAAACGAGCGTGTCACAACTGTAATGTTTCTGCCGACTCTCCCCCTACATATGCTTCCTCCTTTACGTTTTGATGATACACTGTTGGCCATGCAGTGATATGACTGACATTAGTGGAGAAACACATCACTGTGTCCATGCTAGTGTGTAGGCCGCACAGGCATGTGCTGGCAGTGTTTCTGCTTGTCTTCATGTAAAAGGTAGATTAAATAACATCAGAAGTCAAGTCTAACTCTCTCTCTCACTCTCTCACTCTCTCTCTCACTCACACACACACACACACATACACACACATGCCCAACCTCTACAGTATCTCTCCCTCTCATATCTGCCCCATAAGCCCTCAAGTGTTTGGTTTTGTGTTTTCCATTTTGAGTCCTCATATCGCTAAAGCTCCAGCTATCTGCTCACATTGACACTTCAAACTAGAGGGGTCAATGGCCAAGTGACATTGCTTCATACAGTAATAACACTGCCCCGTCCCCACCCTTCTCTCTCCTGCTCTCTCTCTCTCTCTCTCTCTCTCTCTCTCTCTCTCTCTCTCTCTCTCTCTCTCTCTCTCTCTTTCTCCCTCCGCCCCCCTTACTACTTCACAGAGATTCTACATGCTGTGAACATTCACTTCAGTGTCAATTGCACTGCACACAGAGACGTCAGAGGGGGATCTGGAGATCAGCTGGCTATGACTGTTTCCATTTGATCTTTCTATAACTCTACACTTCAACTTCATTATAAGACAAACTCTCTCTGTGAGTGTGTGTGTGTGTGTGTGTGCGTGTGTGTGTGTGTGTGCATGTGTGTGGGTGCATGTCTGTGTGTGTGGCTGTGTGTGCTCTCAGTTGAAGAAAAAAACTATTACAAACATGTCCCAGAGTTGCAATAATTGATTGTAAATCCCTTACTACTTAAAATAAAACATGTTTTTTTTTGTTTTTTTTGTGGAAAAAATGGTAGTGATATCTTCTGGATTTCAGATACATCTTTGAGAAAAAACAAAAAAAATATTGCATTTATGGACACAAACATTTTACTGAACATAACATTTTCAAAACTCAAATTAACCATGGCTGTGGATGATAATGATGATAACGATGTAGAAATTCAGGCTTTAGACCCTTGAAGTGCAAATACACCCTAAAATCCAATTCACATGTTATTTATATAATACTGTACAGCTCATATTTGATTTATGAATATGAACAGAGCAGACCTAGATTTTACATCCCAGTTACATCACCGATTTGAGGGTTCTCTCTCTGAATTCTATAGGCGAGAGTGGTGTGTGAACTGTCCTGGGGCACAGAAAAAACATATGTGAATTATTAAAATGGGTGACATTCCCCTTTAAGCTGAATACTAGAGAGACACAACTCTAGTGATGTTGTCAACAAGAGATATATCCTGGAACTGCTCCACAGATGGTGAATAGTGGCACAAGTCTTAGGACACTATGACAGTACCAGTAACTGACTCAGACCTATAAGCCCAAATTTGGATGTAATTGCCAACAAAAATTCTACAGCCAGTGGCGATTTTAGCTACTGCTCTGGGGTAGGTACCAAACATACTATCTGCGCTGCTATGTGATTCTGCAGACCGTTGATTGGTCAATGGAAACTGTCACAAATATGTCATTCCATGTTCATGTGCATGTCCCATGTGCACTATATTAGTAGTGAGAAATAGTTCCTACATGAAACTGCTCACAACAATGTCTGTGGATTATCCTGAGTAACCGGGTCATGATTTCTGGAAAGAGACATTGCTTTTGAGTTTTTCAAAAGTATATGTATATTTTTTGGTGCTTTGAGCACCACAAACCGAGAGCCATTCAGTATTGGAAAAACCTGTTTTTAATGCATAGGTATACCAACTATAATATGAGGTTCACTCAGGCATGTTCATGATGTAAGCTGGACTGGTGCCAGAGAGTTGATGACCAGTGCTACAAATGTCTGCTTTACTCCTCCTCCTGCTCCTCCTACATTCACGGGTCTGTACTGTGTCATGTTGGCGGCGGAAAAGCGCCATTATTCTTTGTCAGTGGACCAACTCCAAAAAGTATCTCTTCATTACATCACAAATTTGAGTCTTGATGTTCTGATTTCCAGATTCATAAACATATATGCATGCTTATATGTATATAAAAAAAAAGAATATATTCTTTGTTACTCATTTCAAAAGTTATTTCATTACTTTACTTATTACTCCCTGGGAACAGTAATTTGTTACGCCACTCATTATATTACTGCCATTATGCCCCCCAGAATTGCTTCTTTTCTTACCGCCAAAATTCAGTACAACATAAGCCCAAAGCAATCCACTCCAGTGGAAAATAAAGGATGTTTTAGGAGGCAAAGCCTGGCAGGAGATAGGTCAGCCAGTATAAGGATGGTAGGTTGTGCTCGCCACAATTTGGCCTTTTGCAATTCCTCTGATGGCAGTCAGTCGGGTCCAGGATAGAGAAGGTGCTGATTGAAGTCCTTGATGAGCAGATGTGACACAGGGTGATGTGAATCTAAGACTATGGGACATAAGTCAAGGGGACATGCATCATTCAGGTGACAAAGACGACCTCCAACTGTAATGAGTCTGGATGTGGAGTCTAGAGCAGGTGACAAGGAGCTGAGCCAGCTGCTAGGAGAGATGTGGTTGCCTGCTTTGAGGGCTTTGACTTCCTCAGAGAACTTATCCGCCTGGCAAGCAAGCAAGATGTGCACCTCAGCATCCTGGAAGCCTGACTGAGGTTGATTGGGATCTGCAGCTGCTGCCCCATGAAGGGAGTTGGAAGTGGCATCCACAAGCTCCTTCCAGGAGGTGTATTTTGAGTTGACGTTGGGTGAACTAACAATGGCATTGGTGAGTATGCAGATAGCAGACTTCCTCAGCTCTGTTCCATCATAAGCAGGATCAGGGATACTGAGGGAAGGCCATTGATCCTGAGGGCTGCGGAGGAAGTGATACTTCCAACGACTGGGTTTTGACAGCTCCAACAGGGTCTTGTCCCTGGTGATATCATCTGCTAGGTTACTGGCAAAGTCCACATACTTCCAAGTCTAAAGTTTGGTCAGCTCCTGGATCTTAGTGACTCGTGTTCATACAAAGACTTTGAACCTGGAGGATTCTGAAGAGAGCCACGTCAGGACAGTGGAGGAATCTGTCCACAGGTAAGTGTGTTGGATGTTCAAAGTAAGCTCCTTCAGCAGGAGAGAGGCAAGCTGTGCCCTGGTTAAGGCTACACAGAGTTCCAAGTTTGGCATGGAGAGTTGCTTCTTGGTTGAGAGTTGGCCATGATGATCAAGACCTGGATATTATCCTGTACCAGCATGGCAAGGTACACCACTGAACCATAGGCTGCTTCCAACGTGTCACAGGAGACATGAAGATGGTACATGGCATCATTTGATGACTCTGGAGAAGGGAAGTAGCTGCATGGCAGTGCAATGGTAGCAAGTTCTGGTAGTTCTTTGTCCCAGATGTCCCAAGCCTTCAACAGGTCAGATTGGAGGTTAGGGTCATCCCAATCTTGCCTTTGGGCCCACAACTGCTGGACAAGAACCTTAACATGGGTGGTGAAGAGGACAATGAAACCAAGAGGATCGTACTGGCTCGCTAGCACATGATAGATGGTTCTCATCGTGGTAGGGACACGCTTCAAGGTGGATGCTGCTGAAGGAAGGCTTTGAAGACAGTTATCCACATAGAAGTAAAGCTCAAGAGATTGAAGGACATCCTCATTCCCTTTTCTGTGGTCTTGAACATGCTTCTGCAGAGCAAAGATGGCGCAGCATGGATTGCATGTGGTACAGAAAGGGAGCACTTGCCATTGATATACTTATGGAGGGTCATCTCTCCGCATGTCTGAGGTCTGAGCCATGATAGATGGTCACTGGTTGGCTCTTTGACCTCTGAGTGTGTGCTCTCTGGGAACTTTGGGGCATCTCAGTGTGATGACGCTGAGCCATTTTGTCTGAAAGGCGTTGGGCTTTGGCTTTCAGTTTAAAACAATCTGATAGGTCCCAAAGGTTGTACGGGTTTAGACTGTTGGTCAGTAATCTACCCGAAAGCTGGAGGTGCTCTACAAAGCTGTCACGATAGTGTTGGGGGAGTTTGCTTAGCAAACGGTCAACATGACCTGTGCATGACAGCTCCATGCTGCCTGGGCCTTCAAGATAAATCAGCATGCCAACAAGTAGGTCTATCCTGAGTGCAAACAACTGGAAGGCTTTGGAGTCACCGTTTCCTACATCGGCAGCATTGAGGATGGTGGCTATTTTGCCAAGTTAATGAGGCTGGCCATGTTGCCTCTGCAAGGCTTGCATCGCAGCAGTGTAGGGCTGTGAATAGTGTCTACAGGCTTGTGCAATGAGTCTGGCTTCCTCCAAGACTAGATGCTCCCTGAGGAGAGTTCCACATGAGGGTCCAGGAGATAGTTGAACACCATCTTGAGGTCAGCAGACTCCCTCTCACTGTCATGGACCAGCTTTGAGAGTACTGGTACTGGAACAGGCTGAAGAGGTGCTTGAGACCGAACTAGAGAAGGTGTCATGTACACAGGCTGGTGTGAGGCAATAGACTGATAAGCTGAGGGGGCAGGAATAGAAGGCAAGATCTGATACATAGGCTGGTAAACTGGTTGGGTAGCATTGGCTGCACTGGGTTGATTTGAAGACTGCAGTGATGGAGCTTCCGACTAGAGCTGATGCACAGGTTGTGAAGCACAGACTGCCATTTGTGGAGGCAAGTGATGTGGTGGAGCATGAACTGCTGTCGGCATTGCATAGGCCACTTGGTAGCTAGTGGCTGGAAGCTGATAAGATGGCTGCATGGAAGAGGCTGTCTGGCCGGGATTGACTGCCAGCTGAGGAGTAGTGCTAAGAGGTGGGTGCGCATGCTGCATGACAGGTTTACAGGAATAGGCTAGCTATTGGTTGAGCCACTGGTAGGTAGGTCGGCTGATATTGTCGTGCATCAACCACAGGTACACTGACTGGATAGACAGGCTGAGGAAGTGGTGTTGGCCTAGGCTGGATTTGATAAACTGGCACCACTGAAGACAAGGTCTGGGCAGAGATACATCTGGCTGATAGGAGACAATTGGCAATTAAGCCATTGATTGGGAAGTGACCAAGGAGTGAGTTGAGGAAATTCCCGGTGGTGGCGTAAGCTCCATTGATGATGAATGTGATGCTGTTGCATCCCCAGGCATAAAGGCTGGTAATTGCTTAGTTGAAGTGACTGTGTGACAGAGATCTGGCAATTGTGTAGGATGGAGCTGCGGTCCCATCTAAAGCGTTTTGCTGTAATTTCTGAAGACCAGATGGAGCCAGCGAAGTGGAGACAGCAGCAAGTAAAGGGTGAGGCTGGTGAGAAGTCGCCACAGAATTAACTGGTGGAAGGCTGGTAGTAGGTGGCGTGCTCTTCATAGGACTTGACTTAGCCAGTGCTTTAATGTGCATAGTTGAGTAGGCTAAGGGCTGTGGGAATAAAATGGGTGCTGCTGTAGATTTGAGCCTGACCACTGGTTCTGTGGCAGTGATCTCAGAGCTATATGCAGTGACACATGGGGTGGATGATATGCCGGGCAGGGTATAAACTGTTTCACTTCCCTTCACAGGACATGGCTGTGAGGCTCTGACAGTATTTCCCAATTCATTGGCAACTGCTGTGATTTCGGATGCGAGTTCACCGTATCAATTGACCATGAAGTCGACAGTGTCCATTCTGTATGGCTCTGGCTCAGTGACGATTGAGGACTCTGCGATTGGACACAGCTGGTGCAAAGTGGACGCAGGCTCGGCCTGCCCACTGATGAACTGTGGCTGGGCACCACTGGTTCCTCCAGCTGCTCCGGTGGGTGCTACTGCTATTGGTGCTACTGCTGCTGGAGTTTGACTCATCCAGGAGCCAGTTGGTGGGAAATGCAGAGAGTAGGGGAGCTGTGGGTCATAGTACTGACGTTGGTGCTTGTTGCTGATGATCTGCCATTTTAACATAAATGGGTGTAAGGCGCCGGCTCAAAGGACCATGAAAAGAATTGAGATGATGACTTGAAAATTTGCTGGCTAAACTGGACTAAACATCCACTGATGGTTCTCCGGTAAGAGCGCAATGATGAGACAGAGGCAGATATGCAGATTGATGGGTAGTTGTATTTGTTGTTTCTTTGAATTGCAGGGGGTTACAGAGGTACAGGTGTTGATGACAGACAAACAGCATTGAAGTATGTATGTATGGTTTTGGATCATGGACGCTTACATCTGAATGGTGATTAACTTGCGAGCAGGGAGCAGCGATGCTGGCAGTGCTCCCGTGCCTGACGCGGAATGAATCTTCACAAAAATTGAGCTGTTATGAGGAATAAGGCATATAAGTTGATGTGTCAAGAGGCACTGAGGTTGGCTTAGACATGTTTAGAAATTGACAACTGAATCTTCAGGTTTGTAATGGTATTGCAAACCACAGCAAACTATTAGAGACACTACCGCAGCTCTAATAATTTAACCCTCTCTATTCTTCCTCTCCCTTTTACCGTCTCATGCATGCACACACACACACACACACACACACACACACACACACACACACACACACACACACACACACACACACACACACACACACACACACACACACACACACACA
>OMKL01045526.1:0-14652 GCA_900302295.1 Parasudis fraserbrunneri
TGGGGGTGAGAGAGAGAGGGGAATCAGTGAGTGTAAACTTGACCTCTTCCAAATTAATTTCTGTCAAACACACTACGCTTCCACTTTCTCAACCTTCACTCTCCCTTAGTGACCATTTTATCTCTGGAACTACATGTCCTATTCCTTACCACACCTCCTTCATGAAACTGATCCCAGTGATTAGACAGTCATCTGCGGCATTCCATAATCTAGCAGGTTAAACTTTCCCAGCTTTTCATGCCTTAAATAAAATAAATTATCCCCCATACTGGGATTTTTACAATACCATCGTCCACAATATATAGGCTATATAAACGTTGCTAACGTACATTGCTAACGTTAATAATGTTAGCTTGGCTAACATATGTTGTTAACGTTAGCTTGGCTAACGTACGTTGTTAATGTAAATTGCTAATGTACGTTGCTAATGTTAGCTTGGCTAACGTACATTGCTACTAACATATGATGATAACGTTGTTATCGTTAGCTTGGCTACATTGCTAACATTAACGTACGGCCTGGGGTCCTGAGATGGCTAGCGAAAGCTCTGTGCTGACGTTGTGTGGAAGTGTGATTGGCATTGTGTAGCAGCGTGAGCTGAATTTTGAATTTCGTCTGTTATTATTTGAAGCATTGATTAATCCCTGTGGTATTTTGTGCTCTGTCCAAGCTGATCCAGCCACAGTGTGCTGTGAAGATCCAAAACTAGGCTAACTATCAGCCTGGATGTAACGTTAGTAAACATTGCCCTGCTTCTTTGACTCTGCTATGATATGCCATGCTCCACGTGGCTTCCTTCACATTCTGTATACCTCCCAGCCCTACGCCAAACCTCAGAAAACAATTTCAGATAGCACCAGCAGGTATCACGCTAACACGCTAAAGTAGTGCAAGCTTAATTCACAAATCTCGTGAAAGGAGCAGCACAGCTGCTAGCGGGATTTAGGCTCAGATCAGACAGACAGCTTTTTAGCAGCTGGAGGCAGATCTTTGTGTTGTGAATATGTTGCAAGGGGGGAAATATGGATATTGCCGTTCGAGGTGATAATTTTGGGAGATGCAGAGAAAGGTGTCACTAGAGGCACGTACATGACCTGCGCATGTGTCCCACAAAACATCCATGTATGAGTGAGTGTCCACAATTTGCCACACATAGCCCACGGCAGCAATCCTGCACACTGTGGGAAAAATATTGGCCATATCGCCCAGCCCTACCCCATACAATCCACCCACTGGACTTCTTCTATGATGTAATTCCCCTATCAAAACCATTTATTTGGCAAAGCTCACCAATTTCTGACCATCTCCATATGCTGTCGTAAAAGTTCCTACAAATCAAAACCTCCCTCCCCTTGAAGATTCCACACTAATCTTTAACTCGAACCGGCTTTTCCATGTGTGACGGGCTCGTGTGTGTGTGCTTGCATGTGCATGTGCGTACTTCTATGCATACGAGTGCATCTATGCATGTCTGTAAGTGCGTCCTTGCGAGCGTGTGTGTAGAGCTGGAGAGAGTTATGCGGGCAGGCAGACTGCCAGGCAGCATGCGCTGTTTGGCCCCACAAGGAGATAAGGCCAGCTGTGGTGCCACACAAGTGATTAGATAGATGTAGTCAGACAGGAGAGACGCTACGCCATGCCATGCCATGCCATGCCATGCCATGCCAGGGCCACTGACACTGCTAATGCCAACTCCAAGGGCCATAGAGCACATTAAGCACACCGAACAGATCAAAGTCAAAAGGGCATGTGCACTCAAATAATGCGCTCCCCCCCCCCCCCCCCTAACCCTGGTGGTAGCAGGGAGGGGGAAGGGGGGTTGAGCAGCTCTGAACAAGAGAGAGTGAAAGATGAGGCAAGGTTGGATATTAGCAGCCAGTGTGCTGAGGCAATGAGGCCATGCTCAATCAGGGGTGTTTAACATGGTGCCCGGTTGGGGTCTCCTGCTAGAAACTTCATTTCCAACATACACATCTAAAAAACAACACATCTGGTGTTTCTGGCATTCCCCTTTTATCTCTGACAGTACATGTTCATTCCAGAGAATTCCCCCAACTAGATAGATTGGGCTGTGAATGACATCTTAACCAGGTGCATGACATCATCAGAGCAAGGCGGGCAGGATCAGAATGTGTGTGTGTGTGGGGGGGGGGTTGTTACAGCCCTACAGAGCACAAGACATAGCTCATCTTAGTGGGAGAGACTGAGGTGATGAGAAGCAGTCAGAGTGAAAAATGTAAAACAGTGTAGAGTGAAAGAGTGATAAGGAGTGTACAGGAGAGAATGTGTGTATGTGTGTGTGTGTGTGTGTGTGTTTGGGAGTACTATGAAAGAAAGAATGACAATGAGAAAAGACATGCAGGGTGGAAGATGTTGCCCTTGCTCAGCTGGTGGTATGGTGATCATTAAAGGTTTAGCTGCCATGTGGTAGGGCTGCTCAATTAATACAATTTTATTTTAAATTACAATTATGGCTTCCAACAATTATGAAAACAAGATAAACAAGATAAAAGGATTATTGTGCCGCATTCTGTTTCACAATGATGCACTTGTTTTGTCTTGTGTTGTAAATCCAGCGTACGGTCCCTTTCCTTTACAGCAGTGCCGTGTGCTTTCGCCCCCCTCTCTAAAAGCCCAAGCTCAGTCTCGGCCAGGCTGTGGCGTGTTTAGTTCAGCTCGAGCCAAGATGACGGAAAGAGAGCCTTTGGTCAACAAGAAAGGTAAAACCAATTCAGCTGTTTGGAAACACTTTGGTTTCAAGGAGTCCGACGAGGAACAACAACAATGAGTAATCATCTTAAATAATCGTGATCACAATTTTGACCAAAATAATTGTGATTATGATTTTTGCCATAATGGAGCAGCCCGACCATGTAGCTTTATCTCTCTATTCTCTCTATTCTATCTTCCGGCTCTGCTTTTCAGGGACCATGTAGTTACCTCGCTCTTGTAGCCCTGTGGAATGCTGAGCTCTTTTCTCTCATTCTCTCCCTCTCTCCTCTAGACATTAGTCACATTAGACTGCCTTACAGGAATGGAATAAATTAACTACGTGGAAAGAAAGAGAGAGAGAGAGAGAGAGAGAGAGAGACATAAACACAGAGAGACAGAGGAGTGGCATGAACTCAATTCTTATCTGGCTGCTGTCAACTTGCGTCATCTTATGAGTATTTTAATATCATGAGCGCATGACTAATTCAGACATATAATATATTTCTGTTTAAAAACTGAAGCTGCCAGGGTGGGACACAGTAAATCAACAGAAACTACTATGAAATCATTACCTGGATTATGGCATCAATTGTTAATCTACTTTCTATTGTGGTGTAATTTATAAATGGAGCATTAAGAGCTTAGCCAGACGGCTTACCGGTCATTTTCACTCTAAATCGCAAACATGTCCGAATCGCAAAGTGGACAACTCCACTGACAATCCTACGACAGAGCCATTGTTGTTGATAATGCACAAATCAACAAAGCCGATGCACAAATCAACTTGCTCAACAAAATATGACAGACACTTGTTCAATCAGGTGTTTTGCGTAGCCTCCTCTATTCGTCCTATGTTCGAATGCCCCACATTTCCCAAACCCAGTTTCAACAAATCCTTTTCATTTCCAATGGAGCTGTTGGACTATGACATTGTATAACAGAGTAGTATCCTGTCAGAAATATCCAGCCTCGGTCGGATATTGATTGATTGGTTGAATTGATTCGACAATGCTCCAACTGATAGAACGGTCCCACGCAACAGCAGAACAGCTAGCCTACATTCAGATAGAACAGTCACATACAATATATACAGTACAGTACAGTATTATCAACTAACAAATACAGTAGCACCAACCACAGATACATTTCAAGCATGTCAAGGTCTGACCGAAAATCTCTGAGAGGCATAAACACAAGTGAGATACATATCTGTGACCAACCTTGATAAGGGCTCAGCCAGTCCTAACACAGAGACACAGTGGGGATATGAGAAGGCCGACAGTTACTGTAGCCTAGCTTAGTTTGCAACAGTATTCAGAGTGGTATGTGACACATAATGAGACACGTCAGCAAGCAGGCCTGTACTGTTTTCCCACTGGCCTAGCAAGCCCCTGTCCTGGGCAAGCTGCCAAGCTGGACGGCTGGGATGGCAAGAGAGATGCTCTAAACCCATCAGAGAGAGAGAGAGAGAGAGAGAGAGAGAGAGACTGGGGCTGAGAGAAACCTATGACTTCTGAGAAATGAGATCCAGGCCAGATTGTAAGGAGAGAAAGATGGGGTATGAGGGCAGAACAGAAGGACCAAGAGAGAGGTGACGGAGGAAACGGTAAAGTTCCAGTGGATGAAGGTGATGAATGAAGGAGATTGATGGTAAGAGCAAAACAGCTCTCTACTGTATGGTAACTTCCAGAAAACCAGTAGGTACCGCTGTGACACATGTGATTACCTCAGAAAAGGTTATTACTCTGCAGGCACACAGACTGTCCAGGCTTCAGATCAAGTCATATGAAAGTGGGGGTAGCATTTCTTAAAAAGTGGAAACGAGGCATGGCAGCTGTGGTCTATGTGCTCATGTGCAGGAAAAGCAATTAAATTTCCAAATCCTGTAGGCCTGGTACTGGAATAAGCAGGTGTTCTCTCACCGTATCATTGTTGTGTTGGTATGGCAAGAGGACACTACTGTAAAACCAAGACTCTATTGGTTAGAATGTGACCTTCAAGAACTGGAAGTGGCTGAAATGTGAGCTTTTAGGAGTGTTTTGGAATGTGTGTGGAACTAGGCGTGGTTAGTGAGTGAGCTTCAGGATCCACAGGCAGTTTGGAATGTGAGCTTTATTAATAGGAAGTGTTTGGAAAGAAGGCGCTCTGCTATAGCCAAAACTAGCAATGCCATTGCCACTGTGTGTGCTGACGTGGAGTGGCACTTGAGGAATCGTCCCTCGATTCTCATTTGAGAGGCTGCCCCATGGCAACACAGTTCTCCACATTCGCTGGCGGAGAACTATTCTAAATCACTGCATGCAAAGATTAATCTGCATTGGTGTGCACAATAGTGGTCAACCGATATATTGGGCCGATATTGGCCATTTTTAGAATATCGGTATCGGCCGATGACACAGATATTTTGAAGTGAAGAAATACTGCAATATATACAGATCATTGAAGTTATTTGAGATGATTTCCTTCGGCAGTATCATCATTTCCAATGTGAACGGTGCACGGCTGTTCTCAGCTGCCGGTTATCCCAACTCGTTAAACTTTAACGTTACAGCTGGGCAGGCTGCACCAGTTAGATAACGATAGTATGAAGGTGGATCTTCATCTTCCACATCAATCTACATCTTCCAAATGGCACCTCTCAGATGTTGAGGAGTAGTAGCAGTAAGCATGTTGCAACGTGCAACAACAAAACTACTGGTAGGTACAGTTACTTGTGAGATTTGGGACAGTGAATGAGTGAGCCAGCTGCAACAAGTCAAGGATGCGTTAAAGAGCAGCAGTGTTTGAGAATGCACAAATCAAACTAGACATTTGCTGTCTGTGGCCGACAGCAGGGTATATCCCCAAAGAGCCCATATTCGCAATCCACCTTTTGACCATGCCCCTAATCCGAGCCATTGAGTAGTAGTTAATGTCTATGAGAACAGCGCCACCATGACGCCAGATGACTCAGAATTTCACAGACCTCCTTGCTATTGTAAGGCAAAAACATTTGTCACATTTGGTGGAAATTGGACTGCGTTCACAAGTAATGAATGATTTCCTGTTTACCATGTGTTCCTGTTTTTCCGAAATTTGACTGGATCTCATACTGTATGGTTTGGCCCATCATTTATCTAAATGACACATTTCAAGATGTTAGTCCCCAGATTCCACACAGCAAGTTTGGTGCGAATCAGGTTAACAGGCTAGGGGGAGTAGGGAAAAAGTGTTTTTCAAAAAATGCAAAATGGCAGAAATTCCAATATGGCGGAATTCATAGTTCCTTATGGCCAATTTGTTGTCCATGAGTAGACTCATCTCTGGATGTCAGTTTCATGACTGTATGACTAACAGTTCTGGAGATACACTAATTTCAAAATGTAAAGTTTGGCCTGATGGTGGCACTGGAGGAAAGGTCATGGGGTCACCAAAATCAATAGGTTTCTTCCTCTAGGGCTCATGAATGTCCACTGCAAACCTGAAAAGATTTGAATGAAAGCTATTTGAGATACACTAATTTGTAAATTGAAGGTTTGGCCTGATGGTGACACTAAAGGAAAGGTCATGGGGCCACCAAAATCAAGAGGGTTCTTCCTCTAGGGGTCATAAATGTACACCGCAAATCTGAAAAGATTCAAAAAGAATGAAAGCTATTTGAGATATCACGTTCACATATAGGATCTGTTGCTGCGGCAGACGCAGACGTGGACGTGGTTAGAGTGAATCAATAATATCCCAGACACTGTCATTCGTGGATATAAATATACAGCTGTTTTCACACATTTGACTGGTAGTTTTACCAAAATAGTTTAACCAAATAGTATTTTCGGTGTTGATTAGTAGGTGCAGCAACATTTAAAAATGTAGTCGTTTTATCACGCACATCCCTCCCGCAAACCTAGCTGTCATCAACCAGCTAAGCTAGCTAGCTAATATAGCATTAGTGCTATATAGAACATTAGTGAACTGAAGTTCAGTAGTTTTGTATCAGCATCAACCATTGAAAAACACATAGTGGTCGACCACTAGGGCACAGTGAGGACAACCCCACAGTTAAATTCTAAATTCATTCTTTCAAGTCTCTTTCAATAGTAGACCTCAACGCAATGCTAAGCACCTTCACCCCTAACAGTGAAAAATGGCTACGCTGTGGCCTAACTAGAGTGGACTAAGTGATGTTCAAGGCCATCGTATGATATACAAAATCTCTCGGTCAGTTCTCCCAACCGCACAACCAAAGAGAGACGGGTCATAACACCAGCCTGTCACTGTTTCCCCTTCAGCATGACTTCCAGAGCAGTAAAACGTCTGGCCAGGAGAGGCCTGTTAGCCTACCACTGACCAAAGCCATTTCATTTTGTTCAAGGCTTTCCAAAACGTGGTCACTTTTACTCTGCATTTGATTTTTTTGTGTCCTCAAGAGGAGTGAGGAGGGGAGAGGCATTTGGAAGACGGACCGAAATTTTCCATTCCGCCTCAAAGCTTAGGTTACGCTTGAGACAAATCCAAGCATTTTCCTCAGTTAACTCATAACAAGTATAAATGTTATGATGTAAAGTGATACCCAGATCGGCAGTGCGGCGTTGATGTAATCAGCAGGTGTCTTAAACGTTTTGAGCAGGAGCTAAAATGGGAGTTTGTTGCTGTTGAAATTCTTACCTCTCAGGAGACTGATGCCTGGTCTGGTTCAACAGTAAACGCCGTCTCACCGGCTAGAATACAAACAGACACAAACATATGATTATTTTTTGCATCTAAGTCCTCTGAGGCCTTTGCTGTGGGGCTGCCACAGCTATCTAATAAAACGTAAGGCCATATTATATGTCTGAGGCAAGAAACTTTGAAAACAGACAGAAAACAGACAATTACATGCAGACACATAGATGCACATGCGCACACACACACACTTTAAATATCGTTCACTTATTTTGAAGTCTGGGATGCCAGGTTAGAAAAACACCAATTAGGCATGAAAACATGGAGATGAAAGGGAGACTGCTCCCAAAAGAAAGCCTTCCTTCTTATTTTGCCAAGTGGAATGTAGGCCTTTTTATTATCCTTGCAAGTCCCTTATAATTCACAAAAGCATAATTCACATACTCACAAAATATCTAAAGTAATCAAAAAGACATACACTGCAAGGATGCTAAAGTAATCATACAGAGGAAATGTCTAACATTGTTCTTCCCAATCCCATACATCATGTCCAGCAGGGTAGACTGTGGGGACCATCAAAATTTCCCCCAGTCTAGCATCTCCAAGGGTCAAGTGTATCCCATTAGACCATATAGTCTCCACAATATCTATCATCTATCATCAATGTGAATCAAGAGGTGTGTGTGTGTGTGTGTGTGTGTATATGTATGTGTGTGTGTGTGTGCATACACAACATAATCTAGAATTTTAGTGACATTATCAGAATGCATTTGTAAATTTGTGTTTCTGTGTACATTGGTAGCTAGGCAAGGGCTACTCATGCAGATACTAGCAAAATGATGCCCTTATCATAATGCCGTTAGTATTCCATTCATTGTAAACATAGGAGAGAACTCTGAGCATCCAGAGTACAACAAGCAGTCAAACCATAAACATCTTTATGTTTGAAACATCATCGTTAGCATTTTCAGGATTTGAAGTGAGGGCTGGATTTTGTCTGTCTGTTTGTCTATCGGAGGTGAGTTAAGGCTGAGAATGTAGGCTAATTGAAATGTTATTGAAATCACAGTGTGGCCTAGTGCAATTTCCAAATTGCTGGAGGCTGCAATATTTGATAAAGGGTAAATGTGTGTCAAAATACCATTCTAAATGTAGTATTGTGGTGCTGCAGAGATGCCCTGGCCTACAAATGGTATTCTACAGACTTTGTTTGATACAGACCCCCGTAAATCATTGTAATACTTTTTTCAATGAAAATGGAAATACTGATGCAAAAAAATACCATTCCCTCTAAAATTTGGAATCATATCATAATTGCAATATCTGCCAATAGCAACATGATATTTTTTTTCCATATCGTTCAGCCCTAGTGTGTGTGAGTGGTGTATGGATGTGTAGTGCATTAGTGAAAACTCATATGGGTGTAGTTTCCACTATGTGAATACGCTGGGCCATTCTACTGTGCACTACAGGCAGCAGCCTGAGGGACTTGACCTGCCCTTGATAGCCATCTCTGTCATCTGCACAAACACCAACTGTGTCAACACTAGGAAGCACAGCCCACCATAGGAGAGCATGAGGGTTATTGATATGATGTGAGATGTATTATTGCTGAGCATGCTGCGCCTACATTCCAATATAATGATAATGGGCAATTGGGAATTCCAGAATTGGCTGGGTCAACACAAAAAAAAAACATTCCAAATCTGTGTTTTAAAAAGTTTTTTTGTGTTCCATAACCATGAATGTTAAATCCTCAATACTCAAATTGTCCTTGAGCTAATGCCTAGTCCACTCAGCTGATCTAAAGGACAGTCAATATGAGTACAGACAGACTACACACTCTGCCCTCACAGACTTTGCTTGCGTTTGGAAATGCATCTTTGGCAGCCTGGTGGGGTGTACTGTGCCATTGAGAAAGAATCTACAATTGTATCAGGCCAATGGCAGCGTCTGTAAGCTGGACATTAGGACTCAGACCTGGCTTCAATATGCAGGCAATCAAGCAACAGTGAATTGCACCACCAGAGAGGATGAGTGGTGTTTCTAATCATTTGCTTTGCTAAATACTGTGCTAGACGTTTCCGTCATCTGCTTTGGTTGCGATGCTGAGAGACAAGGAAAACCAGCACACTTATATAAGAGCCTGTTCTGCTGACCGCTGTGACAGCCACAATGTTTAGGCTTCTGTACTAGGCCAGCAACACAACCATCGCCCTGATTATATAACACCACAGCCCAATTAATTTCAATGCGCTATCAAAACCAATCAAAACCAACATCCTGCCTTATGGAGGGGTAATGGGGGGCGGGGGTAAGTGGTAATGTCTGACAGACAGGAAGCACTTCCAGGTTGCCAGGTTGGGGTGTGAGACAAGCAATAAGACATAAACTTAATTTTTTTAAAAGGGACACAACGGATCCACTTAGCCTGTTGCCTCATTGGTATTGCCACGGTTATGTAAGAGCGTCGCCATCTCATTAATCTGATTTTGTCAGCCGGGCTCAGAGAGGCGGAGTGAAAGCTGTGGCATCCAGTGTTTTTGCCTCCATCATTATTTTGTCACTCCATCACCTCACTTTTGCTCAATCTCTACTCCAACTAAAATAACACACCTGAAACCAGCCAACCTCTACTCCAACTAAAATAACACATCTGAAATCAGCCACGTGTCTTAGAAATAAAGGGCACAGAATAACAGAATAACAGAATAAAGGGCACATCAACCCAAGAACAGATGTCAGATAAGACCTGTATGTCTGCCTGTCTGTCTGTTGTCTGTTAGGGCAGTCCAATCAGCAGACCAGCCTAGATGATAGACAGCTTGTAAAATCAATCCACTTATTAAAGTCAGCAATCATATGCCAACCTGGTAATATCACAAAAGGCCAACATAACAGCTGTACCTACAATGGTTCTCCTGATTTAAAATTCTGTCATCAATATCTGAGATCAACTTCATTTTTGGACATGATTAAAATACAGTGGGATGGAACAGAGGTGGAATACGTTGCCTGGCCTGCCAGGCTGAGAGGCAGCTGCCAATAAATGTATTTTTTTTTTCCTGCTAGCAGCAGTTTGTTGGTGGTGTGATTCTGTCTGTGCTGCAGAGCAGTCCACTCTAAAAGCCCTCTAATCTGGGTACTGTTGACTCTGCTTTTATAGGGAAGTGTGTGTGTGTGTGTGTGTGTGTGTGTGTGTGTGTGTGTGTGTGTGCGTGTGCAGGTGCACATGCATGCGTGTGTGTCACAGGCTTCCATCACCAATGTACTATGGTAAATACACCAAAACAGACTGAATGAACATGATCCCTAATGTCATTAGTTCAACTTCTGAATGTGTTTAAAACCTAGAGAAGTCCACCAGGAACAGGTTGAGGTGTCTCACTAATGTTGTTAAGTGTTTAAAGCCAATCTGAATGGAAGCCACGCCTTCACTCTGTTGACTGAGTGATGAAACCACATATTAGGGATGGGACACTAACTGGCATCACCATCTAAAAAAAAAACAGTAATGGTTATTGCACCACGCCTTTTTTATTATCATCACTACTGTGATTACCACTTACTTGATCTAATACACTAAAAACATAAACACACAGTACAATTCTGTCTTCAACAGTCTTCACAGAATCGTGTCGTCTCCTGTCCCTGACGTGGTGATGAGACAGACACACACACACACAAATGCTGCTTTTTTCATTGTTCATTTATTTATGGTTGTCTGTGAGTTGTTGTTTTACTACAGTGTGTTTTATAACTACGATAATACCATAAATCAAGATAATTTTGGCCAAGATAATTGCACCAATCGTTTTTTTACATCTGCACATGCCTCATGCTAGAAAGATGGAAGGATGGATGGATGGATGGATGGATGGATGGATTCCACCAAATGGACAGATGGTGACATTTATACATGAATGGAGAAGTAAATGGGTGGAAAAACAGGCCTACAAATCCAATTCAAAATGTAGCTTGAACCCAAAGGGTAGTAAACATAGTAACCCATATGGAATAGGATTTGATAGGGTGAAATTTCAGGAAAATAAAAAAAACAGCCTCTATGCGAACTCTATGCTCCCGTGGTTATGACTTGTAGAGTACAACATTTAGTGTTGATTGATACTGAAGGCTGGGAAAGCGGTATTGAGTTTTATGGATAAAAAAAGGGAAGAGACTTTTTGTCAGTTGGTAACACCTCTGTCACTAAACGGCCGAGCTGCAAAGTAAAAAAATTGCTGTATCTTCGAAAATCTATGACCACAAAAAGTTATTTGGGATGTGAGGTCTCCTCCACTGAGGTTAAGATTAGGGTTAAGATAAGTGGAGATGCACCAATGTATCAGCCGATATTCGCCTTGTTGACTGCCATCGGCCTAACTGATGTTTATCTGTTCATACATTCGTATTATTTAATTTGTGCTCATTCAAAGATACTGTGATGAGGGGCTGAAAGACTTTATTTTTTTATAATGAAGATTTCTTTGTTTCCCTGGCACAAAAGGGGGAATAGATAACAACGATAACAAAATGATGATGAGTTCCAGTGTTGCAGCTTGGCCAACAAGTGAGTTTATAAAATGGGATTGAAAGCTCTTTCTTTATTTGAAACTATAACCAAATTAATTTATTTCTGTTGGCAATAAGATTAAAAGGCACCATGGAAATTATGATTTGTGAGGAAATAAGTGAGATAAATATGTTTGGCCCTATGGTTTCTAGTGGAAACTACAGGCTATTGTCTCTTGCAATCTCCATTGCCCTTGCCAAACTGCCAAAGCATGGCTGATGGATGCCCTGGGTGGGGAGCGCCCTGGCCCCTGCCCCAGAGTAACCTCTATGGATAGAATAGTATGGGAGTGGAGAGAGGCACCAAGAGGTCAAGAACACAGAGGGAGGATAAACACAGCTGTTCAAGTCTGGAGCATGAGGACATACACATATAGAGTATGTATGCAAACACACAGTTATTAAACGTACACATTACACATGAACACTAATGCACACACACATTCTTCTACAAAGATTCACAAGCTTAATGCACACACACACATCAATATCTTAGATCTGACACATATGCACACCCCTCTGTCTTTTACACCCCTTTGAAAGTCTACATTGAATGATGTCATAGTGGGATGGGGATAGTGGAGTGCAGGCTAAGGGCTAAAGGTTCACACGGAAAGGACAGGGCTCCCACGCTCTCTCTTCTCCTCAATTAATCACCTTCCCTTTTATTCATCATCATCATCATCATAACCACCACCACCATTATCATCTTCATCATCATCATCTTCATCATCATCATAACCACCACCATTATCATCTTCATCATCATCATCTTCACCACCAACATTATCATCATCATCACCACCACCACATCTTCATCATCTCCATCCCTCTCCTTTGCTTATATCCCCTCATCTTTTTTCCTCACTCTTTTCCTAAATCCCTCCTCACCCCACCCCTTCCTACATGAGTCGACAGAGCATAACGCATGACTGCGTCTGTATTCTCCATTTTACACACTATTTGTATCAGTATGCAAATACTAAATGCAAAGGAGATTTGTATGAAGACTAAAAGGGCCAACAGTTATGGAGTGGATGGTTGCTACATGATCATTTCAATCCCACAGCTCTCATTATTCAGTCATTTTCAGTGTTATTTCTGGTTCCAGGTCAGCAGAAATGTCCCAAACAGAAAAAACATGTTGGCCACTGAAGCATCATTTGTGTGTTTTTTGGCAGAACTGACAGTATACCCTCCTGCACATAGCAAGTGGAAACAGCTGTGAGTAAACTGCACATACTGCACTCCATCCCTTACAGAAAAGCAGCATGGTATTTCCAAAAAAGTACCATCGTATTTCCAGCAGTATCATGGTTTTGAGCATGCCATGGTATTATTTAAGAACAAAAGTGGTACCATGGTGATACATAACATTTACCATGGCAGTATTATGGTAAGTTATTTGTATAATGGCCATAAATTACCATCAGACTACCATGATACTTTTTTTAAGGAATGTACTAAACAGTAAGCTCCAAAGGTGTGTACTATCATATACATACATACATACAAGGGATTTGGATGCAGCAAATTACTTTATCATTCCTGGTGATGTTCTTCATTATCCTCCTTCACTCTTCCGGAATATACCCCACAAAAACAGCCTAATTGTGAGGCGACCCTGGCTTAGGAGGGGTGCCCCGCCCATACTGTATGGCTCCTAGAAAGCACACACACACACACACACACACACACACACACATAGAACTCTCACGCTACCCCCTTGATCCCAGACCATAAAGCCAAGTACATGATAATCCAATTAGACCACAGGAAAAGACTTTGTTTGGCGGAAAACACAACTGTTGTCTAATGTCTATACACACATTTCTTTCAGAGCTCTCCTCCCTCTATTTCTCCTTGCCATCTCTTATAGAGCTCTCAGAGGAAGAGCAGGAGGGAATGACATCATCAGGACATGAAACCTAACGTTTTCATTAACCAGCCAAAGTGGCTTCAGAATCTCACAAGGCGACTTGATGTCTTAGCGGACAAAGGAGTTCGTAGAGTAGACACGGACACAAGATTTCATGGAATTCGAAGCATTCGTCATGACATAGAGCTTACACAAAGTGCAATACCCGTGAGGCAAAATAATGGGCAGAGTAGCCAACCATGCGGTGAGTTACAGAGCGACCGAATGAGTGACACGACTACAGGTCTACGAGGTGCTTCACATTGAACAAGACTGATCAAACACAGGTCGTCTGCCAGCCAAGGTGGCAAGTAGAAGTGACAGACCAGCCACAGCCAAAATGTACCATTGTTTAGTGTGTTCATTTCAAGGCCTGGATATGATCACCGTTGACCTCTAGGAGGAAAAGCAGGCAAGGACAATGTCATCACTGAGAGCCAAAATTGGAGGTATGGCATGTGTGCGGTGAAAATAGGAGCACACTTGTGAGGTGTCTCATGAGTGAGACGTTGCAACCTCGTGTCATGCATGCGTCGTTGCACTCCCAATTCTGGCTCCCTGTGACAACACTGTCCTCACCTGCTCTTTCTCCTAGGTCTGTATTCTGTCTGGTCGCTCAGCTTTGTTCTATAAAGGTCTTAGAGGATCACCCAGACAACTGTCAAAGGAGGGAGAGGAGCACGATAGGATATAACCTCGGGTAAAAGTTGTGTTTAGAAACACACACACACACACACACACACACACACACACACACACACACACACACACACACACACACACACACACACACACACACACACACACACACA
>OMKL01045530.1:0-16286 GCA_900302295.1 Parasudis fraserbrunneri
CCGCCTAATATTCACATTATGCAGACACTCCTCGGTTCGCTGCGGTTCCTCTGACTTCTGACGGGCTCGGTTTGCTCCGGGGCGAGCATCATCAGCGCAACAGGGAGGCGGCGGGGGCCCGTTATCGAAACGGGGAGCGGCGTTCCCGGCGTTCCCGGGAGGAGCAAATCATTTCGGGAAGTCAGCATCAAACACGCCTGAGCCGCGCGGTATAATGTCACGCGGAGAGTCGAGACGGAATGAGTCACGGGCTTAGCGCTCGGTCTGCGGACGCAGAGCCGAGGCTGAATGTAACGTCTGTAGAATACGTTAACAGGCCTTCGCGTACGTCTTCCATGGGAGCCACGCGGCCTGGCTCCAGCCCCCTGAATCGTACGTTTCTACCCTTAATCCAAATTCCATAATTCTATCATTCCAATTCAATAAATTCAGGGGCTTTGGACCTATCTGGAGGCCAGGCCACTGAATCGCCTGAACTGAATCATATAATAATAATAATTATTATTATTATTATTATTATTATTAATAATTAAATAAATACATTTAAAATAACCACAATGGCATACCTGTGCTCACACCTACCTGGGTAACGTGAGGTATGTAAGGAGCCCGCTACTGAGCTCAAATAAACTACAGTGCAGCAACAATGAACTAAGCACAGCCAGTGGTGTTTTTGTCATGTAGAACAGTGTACTGGGCCTTTTCAATTGAAAAGCATAACCAATATGGATTGTTAGTGAACACCACAAAACAACCAAAATCAACATATTTTCTCTGTACAGAGATGAAACTGGGTAAAAGAAAAAAGAAAAGAATCTGAAACTTTTATTTGGTGGTTATTTCAATGCAAACCTTCGATTCATGAAAACTGCCAACATTTCAGATAGTTTAGGTTTCACGGTTATGTTAGAGCAAGTTCACTCCAGAAATGTAGTGGATGGCATATAAACATGTGAAAAAGTGAAGCTACTTGTATCTTGCCATACACAAAACAGCATCGCTTGATAGATAAGTTAAACCTTAAATTAGTCCCCCTTACTTTTTTCAAGTAGGGTAAATCAGGGTAAAATAAGGTAAGGCTAGCTAATATAAGATTTCTGAGATGATAGTACACTATCATCTAACAAAATTGCATAATAGCTATGGTAAGAAATGTATTCTATCAGTTTTAAAAGTATTATGCTGAGAGTAGAGTAGCTAGCACGGTTAAACTGATGTAGATTCACTACAGCTTGAATGTCATCGCCTCCTGAGGCAAAAACGATTCGTGATAAGGCTTTGGATAAAGCTGAACCCTTTTTATATGATATGGTACTAATGGTATGGTATTTGGCCAATGAGACAGTATTGGTTATTTTGTTCAGCTTACTGATATGTTACATTCTTGGGGCCTTCTTCCCACGGTAGGGGGCATCTTCCCCGGGTAGTGGGAGAAGATGCCCCTTTACAAAATTGTACATTTAGTTTTATAATAACAAAGTTGTAGTCTGTTATGATTTAATTACCATCTAAATGCGTTTACTTAAGCATACACATTACACTAATATTCAAATTATATATTATTAGACAATAGACATTGTTCTTATGGGGACGTCTTACCCCGGTTTACCCTATTCAAAATGTTTTTTACTATTATTACAGGCCTAACCAGGTTTATTCCAGATCTGCTCTCCACAACAACAAATCAGATCATAGAAATGTCACAGGTTGACCATTAAGGAAAGTGAGTGAATGGCGCCATCGTGTGGTATGGTCTTGTCGTTGCAGCACGTGGCAATGTTTACTGTTGCCAGGTTACGAGTTACACAGCGGTTAGAAATTAGTAGTTGTCGCTTTCGTAGTGAGAGCCATTTTTCTACAAAGTTTCAGCTTTGCGAGATTTTAGGCTGCAATAGACTGTGGTTTGACTACATCTAGGATCAATGGCGGGGACTAAACCAGAAAAACCTCCGTTGGATATTGTCCACCAAAACGCGATTCATGTTGAAACAGTCAGGAAAGAGCAAAGGAGCCAGAAACTCTACACAGAGTTCAGCATCAACCCAAACAAGAAACGTAGGTTAAACAATATCATACTCTTACCTCTTCTTCACAAGTCATTGGCTGATTCTAGGGTCCAAGTAACGTTAGTTACTTGCGTTCTTGTGGAGAACGACGTTCCTCCCGAGTTTGCTAAATAATTATCTGTGTGTTTCAGTCCACATCTTAGCAGACAAGCCGATGTCCAGGAAGACACAAGAGGTAGAGGAGGACTGTAAGTAGTTTACAAAAATGTCTATTATTTTCTGTTATATTCTATTCTATATGTTCCAATTGTGTAGCCTCAGACCAAAACGGTATCCTCTTCATTGTATCTGCCAACAAGTCATAACACCTCTGCCATTAAAAACTTCATTATCACATGTTACTGATGACCTAATATTTAAGACAAGAGTCAATAAACCTGTATCTATGTCTTCTAACAGCGACCTCTAGGTAAAAGAGCCCCGTTTGCTATTGCACTATATAAACATGTTTTGGTCTAATGTGTGGGTAGGAGTTAAGTTGTGATAGGGGATCGATCGGTTGCTATTGCTGGCCTCTGCCAAGAGAGTTTCTGGAGAAATTCACATTAATTATATATGTGTACCGGTGTGTAACAATAAACCAAATTATAAATATATAGTAAGATAGACCGTTCAGGCTCAATGTCTGCAGAGTACTGCAGTAATATCTGAAGGAAAACTGTTTTAACAAAACTGTACTGGGTGTAGCTTATGTTTAATTTTCTTTTCCAGCCTCCTTCATTGAAGCCATCCATGCTGCCCGTTTAGAACCCACTAAGAAATACACCTATCCTCAGACAGAGAGCCAGGAGATAGGCTGGATATCCACACCACTGGTAAGAATCTCAAGGGATACAGCGGCAGGCAAACCCACCTAAACTCAGTTTACACACGTTTCACTATGAAAAATAATATATCGATAAGAAATTCAACCTGTACATTTTGGTATGATGAACTTGGTTTTTCATGAGGAAAATAAAACAATGCCTGTCTAAAATGTAATTGTTTTCTTTGTTTGTGGTTGTTTACTTTGAGGTGATCACAGACTGGGGGTTTATAGTTTACCATTCTTATTATTCACCACTAATTTCTCTATCATACTCAAACATTTGACTTCCTCTCATTTCATCTGTAGATCGTCTCGGATCGCAGCGACAGGAGACTCAACTTCCCGCGACAGAACTCCGAAATCACCAAGCACATGGAAGCGGCCTGGCGTCTCAAGGAGCAGACTCAGAACCTAAGCTAAACTAGCTTATTTTTACTCCCATGGTCGCATTTACACACGCGCAAAACTTCTGTCAACTCAGCTTTGTGGCACAGATCCTTTGGATGGATGTCTGAACAGCAAAGGTCTTCTCAGGTTGTTTCTTCCCATTCACACAGCTGCGATGAGAACTTTTTTTTTCACAAGGGTCTGTTCTGTGTAAGTGAAGCCTAGGTGTAATGACGGGTCACAAAATCAACATAAATGTGCATACTGCCACCTACTGGACTGGACTGTGTGGTGTTCTGTTCTGTACCGTCTATAGTAGGGCTGGGAGCTGTACTGAATATGAAGGTATACTGTCATGGATCCATGCAAAGGTATGGATTTTTACTATACCATCGTCCATGGTATATGCATATCGTTAAAAAAATAAATTATATATATATATATATACATGCTGCATCAAAAAAAAAAATACCTTGCAGCAGTATTCAAAAGTAAGGACAAAGACAATTGTATTACAAATGTAAATAAGATGTCATATCACATTGTAATTTGTACTGGAAAACTATACTGTCAAAATATTTAGGGCATATCGCCCAGCCCTAGTCTATAGTGATATCAGTTAACAGTCAAGCCACAAGATTTAACATGTACAAAATAAACAGTGTTTTTTGATGGACATATCATGGAAAGATAATTTAACTTCGAAACATGTTGCTTTGATATTATGAAGAGCTTGCACAGAGACAAAAATTTAACCAACAATTGTAAAGTTGGTGGGAGCATGAAATACATGCTTTATTCATTTATGAAAACAAGATACAGGCGACATCACCAAGTTATTTACATCTTTGCAAATGAATGAAAAATGTGTTTTCAGAGTAAACAACCCAGATTTATACAACACACATCTGCCCATCGCACAGTAGTAATAATATTGATGAATGGGAAAGAACAGGAGACCTGCTAAATATTACAAACATCACACAGATCTACTAAATATCTGACATGAAAAGTGTCCATTTCACAAAACTGCGAAAGAGGCACGTACGCGTTGTTTTGAGGTGGCTTGATCATGTAATTACATTAAGTACATTTTACACCGAACCTGATCAACAAACGTTATTTATTGAATTATTATATTTAATTAGCAACGTACAGATACAAATGACCAATTTAAAAAAACAGAAGAAAAAAAAAAAGGACGAAAGCAAGTCGGTGTCTGTTCATGTTCCAAGTTCATACCCCCCTTAATGGGACAAAGGCAAACGGTTGGTGTAATTTTGCAGTTTATGCAACGGGAGAAAACCTCTTACTCGACATACGAGTCTATCCAGTCCAAATCTCTTCATTGGGATGCCCGGACACATCCCTCTCAGCGGCTGGACGAGGGAGATCATATCACGGAGGGGATTAAAACACACAAAAATAAAGAAATGGGGTATAAAGCAGAAAAATGGGATTCTGTATCCTTTGGGGGGGGGTTCAGGAGGACCCTGAGAGAAATTACCTCCCCGTCAAGTTTAGGGCATAACACGTCCTCCATGTCAGTTCAGAAAGGCTCCAACGAAGGTGCACTATTTGTTGTTATTTAGAGGCAGTTGTCCCGTCAACAAACCCCCTAATGGTGACAGAGGGCTGCGCGCCTGCCCGTCTGTATTATCCGAACTGAAGACAAAGACCAAGCTCAGCCAATCAAACCAGTCCACATCAGCTGGGCCTTTTTAACACGTTTTTTGTTTATGAGCGACCCTTCATCTTCCTGCGTACAGATTTCCCTGGTCGTTTCTGGAAGAAAGCAGGAAGACAGTCAGGTGCATAGTAAGAATAAGTGCTCAGATAAAAAAAAACAAAAAAAACAACTGCTACATTTTGAAGTTAATATACATTTCCCTATTCAAATATAGTTTTTGCTGGACCCGGAGGGCCAGCCTACAATAACGAATGTCCCTAACTGACTGACTGACTGACTCCCCATTGTTGTAACACGCATGCGTGAGTGTCGTTGCCGGGTCCGGCTTAACTAGGCTTGCCTAGTCTTTTTTCTAATAGTGGTAGTTAATAGTAGTATAGTATTTTATCCAATATGATTACCCAAAGTGTTTGGCCTACTTGATATGCTGGGGAACTGAACTGTACACACTGTTCATATTCTCACATTCATGCGCTTCTTTCTCTTTCTCTTTCTGCACTAGAACTGAGCTACCATGCTGCAGCAAAACAATTACCACCAACACTGACTTTGTTAGACGTTTCGTCAGTTTTTATGCTTTTTCCATGTTCAAATTATTTCCTGTAAAATTATAAGCACAATGCTACTAAACACTAGATTTAAAGAGGTCCTACATTATTGCATATGAAAAACAAATTTTACAGATTTGTCTACGAAATCAACTAATCGATTATACGAGAAATCCTATGACGATTAAATTTCCTCAGGCCAAGGACAGCCAATAAAGTATCTTGTATGTCAACGTGTAGCCTTACGTTCTGTTTTCCTCCTTTGCCTTTCTTCCCTCCTTTCCCATGAGCCACCTTGGCGCGGAACCCGGACACGTCGTTGTGGCTCTCCTTGGTGTTCCACTTCTTCCCGCTTTTCTTGCCGCCAAAGCCGAACTTCTGATCCTTGTACTTCCTCTTGGCGTTGGGCCTGTTGATTAGGTTTTGAGTGTCAGTGAAAACGCACACGAGGAAAAGCTGAAACAATCATAAGCATTAGATTAAGTCTTTGGATAAAGAACCACATAAGTGGTTGTGTAGTTAATCAAAATCATGTGCAGTGAATGTTACACACCACCTCAACTGAGATTCTTGTCTTTAGATATCTGAACATTTAAAACAACCTTTTTTTTTGTGGTCAAAAGCAGCGGTGTTCGAATTTGGGTCCCCAGCAGGGAGCGGTGGGTCGAGGGATGAGGGCAAAAGCCGAGTAGCCCAGGGCTGACCCGAATCCATAGAAGCTTCTATCGTTGCCATGGCAAGCGACGCCAAAATCAGTAATCGAATACCTTTTTTTTTTTTTTACCCCTCCAAAAATAAGAATTAGCCCAGGAAATAAGAATGACCTTATTGAAATAATAATTCAACATTATTCATTAGGAATCGACATTCATCAGTTCTTCTCAAACAAGGAAATGTAGAACTTATCTACCTATTTAGCTCTCGTCTACCCGTGAAACTTTGCGCTTCTCGATGAGGCAACATTTTTTTGTCCGGTATGTCATTATTCCTCGCTGTCCAGGCACGGCTGACACCTCAGAGAGCGGCAGAGTGTCGGCCACCCTGGTGCCACGGTTTTCATTAACCCTTTACATCCTTCCCCTTCCACGATACCGACAGGCCTCTTTTCTTGAGCAACGAATGAGACTACAGCATCGGTTACGACTCGCTCTCTGTTATCTGTAACGGGCTTTATCATCGTAGAGTCAAGTGGGTTTTTTTAGTGAGACACCGGCGGTGGATGTGGATAAAACATCCGTTTTCAGTTGATCTACAATATCTACAATAACAGAAGGAACTGGAGGACTTAAAAAAAAAAAAAGACAGGTCAAAGACGGATTCCGGTCCTCTTGAGTGGTGGAGACGAAACGCGGACCGTTAACCCGAACGGTGACTGTAGCCACGCGCTTGCTTTGCGCCGCTGCCACTTCAACCCCTTCAGAGTGCATTTTTTCGAAAGGCGGCTTTATTGTAAAGCAACGCGAGAAATTCCCCGTTGCCAAAGAATGTTGATACGTTGGTCTTTCTGTCACACAGCCTAAAGCGGGTTGAGCACTCATGTCATTCAAAGCTTCAGGTATGTTGGTTTGTGTTAAGACTCAGACCACAGAAGCTATTTTTGTTAGATGTAATTCATGTTTTCACTTTGATTGGATATGGTTGTTCGTTTAGTTTGATCAATACACTTAAAGTGGAAGCACCATTTTATTTTGTGCTTTCATTAAGCCTCAAATGACTTACACTTTCTTTTTGTTCATGTTGATCCTAAGGCAACAGAAGCAATTTCGTTCATTATTTAAGATTTCATGTCAAGGTCTACAACCGACAAGGGCCTTATTTCTTTTTTCTTTTCACGAGCAGCCGATTTCACGTTAATTAGGCCTGTATAAAAGAGACAGTTTTGTCCGACTATAAGCCAATTTCTTTTGTGGATTAGCCTACTGCAGTCAACAAATCGCACATGATTTTTATTTTACACATTTTATGTCTCGGCACAGGCTGCACAGTCTATTTCTTTTTCACTATGCCTATGAGCAGTTTCGTTTTTATAGGCTATGGCTGTAATTTAATTATTGCACATTTTGTAGCCAATTTAATTTCAATGAAGAGGAAAAACCTTGAAGTCCCCCCCCTCCCCACGGGACAGCCCTTGAGTAGCCTAACATCCTTATCTATGTGAGAGGCATTTTACTAATACTATATCATTTTCACAAAAATATTTGAGCTCATTTAAAATCCCCCCCCCCTAATCCCACAACCCACGTGGCCCCCTGCTGGGGACCCAAGTCTGAAAACCTCTGGTCTAAAGGACTGAATGTGAACAGACTCTTATCTGTACATTCTTACCCCTTCTTGTTCGCTGGGTTCTTGGGCGTCGTCTTGCTGGATCCTTTCTCTGTCTTCTGGTCCCCGTCCAGGAAATCTAGCTTGTCAGTCATTCCTAAGAGAGAGAGGACAGTCACAATTGTAAACTAGGGACGCGAGACATATCCGAGGACAGTCACGAATGTAAACTAAGGATACAAGACATATTTGAGGACAGACACGAATGTAAACTAGGGATACACGACGCACCAGTGACCATATCAGCTTTGGCCGATACGATGTGATTTTTTTGTTTTGCTTATTAAATCGGCATCGGTCCAATGAGCAAAAGCTGGCAGATATATATTGGCGTCGGCGGATATATTTATCTGCGTCGCTCTGATGAGCAGAACTGGGCAGATGTGACCAACCAATGATTATTTCTCGGTCTCGCTGTGCAGGTTTATGTTTTTTTTTGTGTTTTTTTTTTTGACACACAGGTTTCATTTTGGGGTACTTGGACGTGCACAACAGTATTGAAACAGACGGCAGAAACAGAAATAAAGACGGATTATTTTCCACCATGGTAATAAAATGAAATCACAGATTGGAGCTTCAATGCCAATGCTTCAATGACCTCACCAACAATTAGACATTTTTCCAAACAAATCTCAAAATCAGATTATTGGCTTAGAAAGCAAAACAGGGATAATAAAAAATTAAATAATTCCTGCCAGTTCAAACAGGAACAGCTGTGTATATCTAGCCTCAATTCCCTGCTGTACACCTGAACCGGATTTGACTGGGATTTTTGACCAGCGGATAAACAAATATACATATCACTTTCTGATTATTTTCAGAAAAGCTTATTAGACATTGCAGCGGGGTAACACCGATCAGATCCAACCGAAAGGGCACCTTAACAACACCGTCATCGTGAAACATCGGCCAGATGGTCCCAACAAGTTAAAACTGACAAATCGGGAGGAAAAACCAAGAAAATTAAAGCAAATGCTGAGCAAAATGAACCACAATCGGTTGAGAGGTGTCCGTATGTCAACACAAACGTCTGGTGTTTTTAGCTGCGAGAACCGACCTTTCTGGTACTTCTTTACGGCAGACATCATGGCCTTCTTCTCCTTCTGTCTCCTCTGAATCACCTCCACTTGGACCTGGCGTTGGGTGACAATTCAGTGTTTCAATGTCAGAGTTTATCATATCCGGATCATACCGTGATGAATATGATATTGTTGCGCCAACACTGTCATCTAAAATGAATAATAACCACCCTATATTAACTCAAATGAGATCTTCAATATTTGATGGGCTGTTATTTAAAAATAACAGTTTTGGGTTGAAATCACATTACATTATTTTGCAGTTCAATGCCATGAACAGCAATTAGATTATTTATCTTGTGATTTTGAACAGATATCGTGATGTATTGATATCTGAAGAAATTCTACATGATTATTGTGATGTGAATTTCTTTCTTTCACCCAGCCCTACTTTTGACCTGGTGTACAGGAAAGATAAGTTAAAGGCCCAATCAGTGATCCAAACCCAAACCAATGGGTAGCCCCATCACCAAAAATAATTAACAGAAATGGAGACATGTTTGCTTTCTCTAGTTGATTTGACTGAGCTCTTGATACAAGGACTAACGCTAGACGACAGGTAAACGTTCATTTTAAAAATTGTATTTGCTGTATTTTGCGGCTGTCAAAAGGTTTGATTACATTGGTAATGTTTGTAAACAGTGCAGTAAAACAGATCAATATTCCGATTTCGACTCGAATACACCCCATATTAACATGGTAACACTTAATCCCAGACTGGGGGGTTAATTAATAACGCAAAGGAAACAAATGGGTGCAAGAGTAGGTCACGCAGCACATGGGCAGACCAACTCTCAAACCCACGTGTGAATGAAACCCCTTGTGTGGTCTGGGGTTCTCCAATATCAGATGTGGAACTTTCTGTTCAGTGAACACTCTCTCTAACCCTCTCTGGTTTCTCCTTTAATGAGGAGAGTCATTCATTCTTAGAACAGGCTTAGCTGGAGGCCCTTCACGGCAGTTATGTTAGTACATACTACACCGTTTGTTCTCCGGATTTCCCCCCCCGTTTTTAATGGGTTTTATTTGCTTGTTTTATTGTACTTACTTGAGATCACTGTAAATGAGTCATCCTCTGTGGTTTTCCAGTTTAAAATAAAGGTTTTGAAATGAAATGAAAACAAAGAGATAAAAGAGAGACAAACCTTCTTGCCAAACTTCCTCTGTTCTCGCAGCTTCCTCGCCTTCTCCGACTTCTCCATGATCGCCTGTTTTGCGATCAGCTTCTTCCTGATCTGGGTAGATGAGAAAAGAAGTGTTTTACATACAACACCAATGTAAATATCTGATACTTAGGGAAGCGAAGTGTAGGTGGAAAAAGACCAGTGTTCAGTCAAACGACACAGAATAAAGAAAAGTTAAACCAGATTTAATTATTAAAAAAGAGGGATGTGTCACTAATGAAAGATGAATTGAGGGACAGCAGAATGCCATAGTTATGCTAGCCCAGCAAAGATGGCAGATTAAATATTACAGTTTTCCTCCAAACCTGCTACATAATACTTGCTCAGACTATCACCTATTGTGGAGAAGAAGTTAATTATTTAAGAACAAAAAGAAAACCGCCCAATATGGATTATGAATTGATGCGTTTGAGGTGTAAAAAGCAAACAAAAAAGTATCAATTTTAAAACTGGTATCAAATCAGAAATATTGAAACCAGTATTGGTGTAGAAAGATGTCCTACAATACCCAGTCCTATCTGCTGACGGATGAGAGCTTCACCTTCTGCATTTGTTGATCAGACTTGGCCATCTCTGCAAAGTAGTCTTCTGGCCTCCTGGTGGCGATGTTGAGCTTGCTTAGACGAGGCAGTGCTTCCAGGACTGTGGCTTGGGCTTGGCGGTAGCTGCAAGTATCCAACGAGATGCACCATTTAGAGTGGACTGACATTATTTAAACCACCACCTCTGCTCATGATAAACATCTTAAAAACACGGACAGCAAAGGAGAATATTCCAATGCGAGTCGGGCAGAAAGCTGCATTCTTTGTATCAATCATGGTGCGTGCTATGCTGAGTCTATTGCCACCAAAATTACAACTAATGACTTTGAGACTTTCATAGGTTCTTAGGTCATTATTTTGGGGGGTACCAAGCCGGGGCAGGCAAGATACACAGTCGGTCAGTGGAAAGGACTACGCACACGCAAGACGAAGACATAATAAATGTGTTATTGTATCAGTTTGGGAAATCTATATGTGGTGAGCCTGATTGATAACGTGGTGGACCGATAAATAAATTAAAGAGTAGGTAGAAGCTCACCAGTCATTATGAGGTGCTGGTTTTGGCAGCAAGATTCAGATTAGAAGGAATACCGCACACTCAGCATAGCTCCATATTCTTTAATCACCAATGTTTCAACTTTCAAATGTGTCTTCATCGGTTCACTGTCGAAATGTTGGCGATTACAGAATGTATACGGAGCTACACTCAGTGTGTGGTATTCCTTCTTATTTGTACAGATAAATAAATCCATGAATGGGGAACACTGCACTCACAAGAACATCTCCCTTTGGAAGTCATCGTCTGCGTTGACCTCACCGCCGATCGGGCTGGCGAGCTTTCCCTCAGCCTTGGCAATGATATCCTCTGCGGGCAGGTTGGTTAAGTCCAGCCTCTCCACCCACGGAAGGGTCTTACGAAAGTCAGCGAGGCACTGTTTCAAACCCTCCTAAAGAAATGTTACGAAGGTGTTAATATTAATCATTACGATGGAGTATTATGAAATGAGTAATTCATTATTTGCTGTAAATGTAGGAGAACACATTCCTGAGTGTGATTTTGTTTACAAATAATCTGCATCCTGCACACACCATCAGATCTCGAATTTTACATTTAAGCCTAAAGACGACTCTCTCTCCCATACTGTATGTAGGACATATATTTTGACTCCTGGACCAAGGCAAACTATTGGTAATACATCGTAAAGTGTTACATTACATTGACGTTAGTTGGACAATGAAACAGCTTTTCTCTATTCAATTGACCTTTTAGAGATGCACGGTCTCGTATGAATGTTGGAGGCTTTGAGCAAACGTTATTCAGGTTTTCTGCAAGGCTGTTGTAATTATCCAAGTGTTCTAGTTGTAATCAAACAACTTACCACATTGTTCGCTGTCTTTTTGACTTCCTCTGCTACAACATTCATCCCAGGTTTCAACAGGCCTTTGGCAAAAGCTTCTTGGAGCTTAAGTAAAGACAAGTGAATAGGGCATGTTATATGCATCTTGCATGACAATAAACAAACACGATAGAAAATAATTATTAAACACAATTATTTTCAAATTCACTTTTTTTTTACGTTAACGTTAGTTAGCCATTGATTACCACCAGCGATGTTATCAGTACAACATAACGTAACATTATATACAACAGAAATTGTAGGGGTTGAAAAGGAAACTCAGAGCTACTGATTAGAAATGAATTTGAAGTTGTGTGTCCACAGGCCAGATCATTATTGACAAACCCTAACAACAGCTAAGTTAGCAGCGTGAGTTAATGTTAGACATTCACCTCTCCATCTGACATTTCACTGTCTTCATCTTCTGACTCTTGGCCTAACAGCGCGTCCTCTTCCATTGTCTCCATAATAATGTTGTCGATAATCATAAGATCAAAAATACTATCCGTATAATTCAGAAACTAAGAAAAATATGTCTACATGTATTACTTCTCGTGCATCTCCCACGAGTTTCACGTGGAACGGAAGTAGCAGTGTGGTAAATGTTCCGCCAGCATGCAATGTCGTCCGGGGGAACAATTTCCCAACGATCAAGGTTCCTGTGTGTAAATTGTTCATTTTTACGGACTCACAACTGGATCTGTTATTGTCTCGAAGTCGCAGTGATAACGTGTCCATTTTACACTTTCTTTCTTTAAAAAAAAAAAGAAGAAAACAACAATAATGTGGAGAAAGTTTCATTTTTTTTCCCATTCAAGAAATGTGACGATAACATTCTTAGAACGAGTTGAATTGTGAAGCTTCGAGGGAAAGAGTTAATTATTTCAGTTGTCAGGTATTTTCTATATTTTATACAAAGGTAAGTCAAATAAGAAAAAGTATCTTATTTAAGTTATGTTTAGTTGTTTTTAGAATAGAATATGCGATGTGAAGGGAAACAGTCTATGAGGGAACCCTCTGCAGGTGCTGTCGTGAATAAGAGAAGTGGTAAGTGTATGTAAGTATGACTGATTTTGCGTAGCATGCAGTGTGTAACATTAGCACAGTTTTATTTTTCTTAGGCAGTAGCCTATTGGAAAGTTGTCATAGCCTATCAGTGGTTCTTCACGTGGGATTCGGGGGGCCGTTGAGGGGGTTCCAGGAGGTCTCCAAAAACGGGGAATAGTTTAATTTCACTATTTAATTCACTAGATGTTAGCCCAATGACAAAATATATGAGTGACTGTTGTGATCATGTTTCACTCTCTCCACTGTTATCTCCCCATCTACAGTGTACAACGATGGAGTTCTGGACTAAATCATATCTAACAACAAATACCTCTCAGATGGGGGTCCCTGAGACAAAATCTAATCAAATAAGGGTCTGCAGCCTAATGTGTATCAACATATCAATGTGGGGGTCCTTGACATGAAACAAGTTGAGAACCACTGGCCTATATCATACCTCTACACTGACAGATTCAATAGAAATAGCCTATTACACAGATTACATAGACACTGAATGAAACGCAAGTTTGCTGGCTGTCCATCAGTGGTTTTCAAACCTTTTCTCTAGGGACCCTCATGTGACAAAAAAATAAATCTCTGTCTTTGTGTTACTGCCTTCTACTATTGTTTTCCAAGCTTTGGCATCATAACATAACATATGTTAATAATAATTCTGGGTCTCTTTTCATCTCCCCCACAACCCACCTTTGGGTTTTAACCTAGGCTTTGATGGACACTGCTTTTTAGAATAATTGCAGAATAGGCCTGCTGTTTGTTTACCTGGCCAAGAAGCTGATTCAGATCAAAGTGTGGGATCAATGGCCTTGATCAACCTAATTAAATCTTTATGAGCTGGCTTTTTTAAATGATGCATCATGAATCTCACTTGCCACCTCATCAAGATGAAAACCGTATTGATGTAACTTTCTCTTCTTTTTTTGTCACACAGTTGATTCCCCCCCCATTGACTCTGACGTGACGAGGGAGAGATGTGTCTGGAGCGGTGGACCAGTGCCACCATGTCTTTGGTCTGCGGGCGTCTACAGGAGTGGCCGATAGCTTGCGCTACTCTGATGAGCAGACGGTCATCTTCGCATCGGGGAAACAACTCGCTTTGACACAACACTGTCAGCAAATGTCAGAGGTTTTTCCCAGGTAATGCACTACACGGCAAAATAAATAAATAAAAAACGTACTATGTTGTATTCAGACTTATCAAGTTTACTTGAAGGGTAAGTTCAGAATTGTGGACCCCTAGTCCAATTTCCTACTTACTAATGATGTTGTCGATTGGCAGAGTCCTTTCTCAGCACAGTCCCTGCTGTTCTTCATACTGGATACCCACAGCTCTAGCTAGTTAGCCACAAAATGAATGCAAAATCAATGGGGTCACACTCTGGGCTGTACAAGCCCTGAAATAAAGGCTGAAACCTACTCCGCAGTGCATTCAAAGTAGGTTTCAGGGTTTATTTCGGGGCTTGTACAGACTGGAGCCCCATTGACTATGCATTACATGTTTTACTAAAAATCCTTGAAACAAGCTCATTTGTATGTATTTGAACCGGTGAAATTCTCTCTCTTTTTTCCCACTATAAGATGAAATTGCTTGTTAAGATGGAGTTTTTTTTTTGCAGAGTACTATCTCCCGCACAGAATGGTTCAGTCATCAAATTTCATTGTTCTCCCCAGCTTTGGTGAGAAGCCAGGGGGTGTATGCCTGAGCTGTCAGCCCCAACTGTCGCAACCTTGCTGCGTCGGAGCGCGGTGAGAAGGCCACCATCACCTAATTTGACCTGCAACCACGAGGGGCAGTTTCTCCAGAGGAAGGTCAGAATCACGATCACCTTTATTCAGGGGATTTCCTGCCTATTACCTACGTAGCTGCAACAGCGCCCAGGCTTGCTGCTGTTACCTGAAAGGGAAATACCAAATGTATAGTATATCTGGTATCTTTTCCATGCATTGTGCATTTTCCTTCCTCAGGCTTCTGAAAGGGATATTTTTTATTTATTTCTATGGGTTGATAACCTGTTTGATCCAAAAGTGTGTCCTCAATACCTTATCATCACACTAATAAATGCATCCCCCTTGTTAAAGGTACAGTTTAGACCCGATGAGATAAGATAAGATAGATTCTCATTCTGATTGGTACAGGTGCCGGGGGGGGGGCATCCCCGTCCAGGAGTTTATGTCCATGACGTTGTCTGCTGATGTTAAGTACCCGGTTGGCCAGTAAGAATCTCCGGACTGGATTCTGCTCATTTGGAATGCGGACCAAACAGAGGGTGATGGCTGTGGCGAAGACCACCGTGGACTCCAGCCCAGTCAGACAGGCCAGGAGGGCAAACATTAAAGGACCATACCGGTCTACTTTTGACTTCTCGTCATTACCGGAGATTGTCCCTGTCTTTAACAAATGTTGTGTTTTAGCAGCTCTCAGCCTACCTCACTAAATTCCATTCACACTCCCATTTATGTTGAAAAGGGGGAGGAAAATAATCTGTTTGACTTGAAAGTTGTTTGAAAGTTGCTATTCATAGGTAATTCACCCTTGTGAAAACAACTGAGTAGGATTTGTTTTGCTAACGTTACTGTGTCCTCTACTACGGGCCGTTCAAATCCCCACGTCGAGCTTTCGCTTTCAGTTTCTGGGAGCGCTTGTTATTAACTCCTGGGTGCTCTCGATCGACGCATGGATTTGAACGGCTTGAACGGTAACGTTCGCGAAAATGTCCTGTCCAGAGGTTTTCACAAAGGGCTGAATTGCAACTACCTCCCCGGGCCGTCGCTGTAAATAACAACGTGTTCTTAATCGTCTTGCCGGGTTAAATAAGGGTTGTTATAGTAATTATTGTTAGAGCAAAACAAAAACAGAAAATAATCAGGGATATTGTGATGAATCGTGAATATCATGTCAGAATGAACCTTTCTACAGCCCAGGGCCAAGCAGATGATGAGGAAGCTGCCGTTCACCGGTTGCCGTGGGTTACGGTAATCACAGTGTTTTCTGCTCCGCTGATCCAGGGACCCTCTGTCTTTCTGACAAGACTGACGACAAGGACAACTACAAGAGGACCAGAGAGATCAAGGTCTGTTTCAGCATGTGTGTGAGTGAGTGTGTGTGTGTGTGTGTGTGTGTGTGTGTGTGTGTGTATGTATGAGTGTGTGTGTGTTTGTGACCACTCACTGTACCTCTCTTTCTTCCTCTGTTTTCTC
>OMKL01045531.1:0-13607 GCA_900302295.1 Parasudis fraserbrunneri
TTACCCCCTGCTTATCTTTCCTTCTCTCCTCTCCCTCCTCCAGGATGTGTCCTATCTTCCAGATCTCCAACGTGACGGGGGAGAACATGGACCTGCTGAAGATGTTCCTCAACCTGCTCTCCTCCAGGACGTCCTACAGCGACGAAGAGCCCGCTGAGTTCCAGATAGATGACACGTACTCCGTACCGGTACGACACACACGCACACATATTTATATTTTTGTGAAATATGGGACCATTACATAGACTTACATTCATTCTGTAACTAACCCTAACCATAATCATAACCTTAATGTTAACCTAAACATAAACAAATGTCCTCATTTGTACCCAAATCCCCAAATGTCCTGATTTCATGATATGTATTCTCAAAGTTGGTCCTGATTTTTCATATAAACGTGCCCACACACACACACGCAAGAACTCTCACTCACTCACTCTTTCTAACACTCCCTCCTGCCTATCAGCCCCATACAGAATGACAGTTTCACTTGTTACATGCAGACTAGTGATGAGAAAGCGGTAGTGTCAACACCAAAAAAAAAACAAAAAAACATTTTGAATGTGTCTCTACTCAGGGTGTAGGCACAGTAGTATCTGGGACTACGTTACGTGGATTGATACGACTTAACGACACGCTGCTCTTAGGCCCAGACCCGCTGGGCAGCTTCATCCCAATCGCTGTCAAATCCATCCATCGCAAGAGGATGCCCGTCAAAGAGGTCCGGGGGGGACAGACGGCCTCCTTCGCCCTCAAAAAGGTTTGTATGTGTGATACTTCCCGTGGGTGTTTGTGAACTTCCCTTGTGAACGATATGATGTGGCACAGCCCTAATAGAATATATTGTATTTGCACCCTGAACCTGTTGGGTGTGATTTTAATCTAAAAATGAAGGATGACATGAAAGTCAGACAGTCACTCAAGGAAATGCTGAGCAGTTAATTGCTTCCAAATATTCTAGTTTAGGTTCCAAGTGTGAATTTCTCTCTTTTTCAGATCAAGCGTTCGTCCATAAGGAAAGGCATGGTGATGATCTCTCCCAAGCTGACGCCGCAGGCCACCTGGGAGTTTGAGGCCGAGATCCTGGTTCTTCACCACCCCACCACGATATCCCCCCGATACCAGGCCATGGGTCAGTGGCGCATGCACACACACACACACACACACACACACACACACACACATACTGGCAGAGATGTAGTTTCTTTCTAAATGTTCAGTGATGTATGTGCTAACTGACACCATGAGCATTCCCTAATCACCCTTGCCTTAAACATGGCCAATATATCAGTTGGCATTCTGTATCGGCTGATTTGGACTTAAAAAGCACAATCGTAAATGTGCATTTAGGATTTCTCAGCCCAGGACCCACGTGCTAAATGTACTTGTTGTTGTGAGATCCATTATCATGGAAACATTGTTACTTTTATCATGTGGGGATCCACCAGAGGTTTCGTTCTAACCCACAGTTAAAGAATGCAGGGTCTAAGTCTCTATCTCTCTCTCGCTCTCTCTTCACATCAGTCCACTGTGGCAGCATCCGGCAGACCGCCACCATCCTGACCATGAATAGAGACTGTCTACGGACAGGGGACAAGGCCTCGGTCCACTTCCGCTTTATCAAGACCCCCGAGTACCTTCACTGTGACCAGAGACTGGTGTTCAGGGAGGGACGCACTAAGGCTGTGGGCACCATCACCAAGGTAACAAGGCTTATGGAGGATTATATTTCTAGGCTTAAGAAATGTGAATAAAGGGTTGTGGTTAAGGTCATATATGATGGTGAGTGCACTGGCTATTAGTGCCTGCAGAGTATGTTCAGCTGAGGGATCTATCTAGGGTTTGAGCACTATCACCAGGGTATTGGAACCCCCCTTTTCCTTCTCTCAAAACATCAGTGATAAACTCTCACGAAGGTTTCTTGAGTCACTTTGTTGATTTAGACCACTGTATGATCACCATCTCAAACCTCACATTTTACAGAGAGCAATGCAGTGACAGTGACATTTTCTGGTCATGTGAAGCCGTCATTGATGTTGACTGCGCTCGTGTTTCAGCTTCTCCAATCAGTGAACACACAGGCAGCCAAGGCCCAGCAGGCCAAAATGCAGGCCAATAAGAAGACTCCTAAGGATGTCACGGCAGCCAATGAGGAGGCTGGCTCCATGGCACGGCCAGCCAGTCCTAATTCAGCACAGCTACCGGTAAGCTCCAGCTCTAGGATAGAGAAAAACAATCGTCGGTCTCAGTTGACAACAAAAAGTTGTGTGTTCGCTAGTTGATGGCCTGTCTTTCCCCTGCAGGCTGTGACTGAACTCTGTAGATACTGAAATATAGTGTGTGTGTGTGTGTGTGTGTAGAGGAGGGAGTGAATTTGAGTGTCTGTTTCAGTGCTTGTATCTGCCCGTTCCTCTGGCTTATTTGTCTCTTCCAGTCTGCCAGCTAATATATCTCTTTTACTGCCCCCGCTCACCCCATCCTCTGTTTCATCCCTCACTTGTATGATTTTTCATCCGTCTTTTAAAATCTCCTCCTTGCCCAACTGTCACCCATTCCTGTGCCAATATCCCTTTCCCTCATTACCCGTTTAATTCCATTCATCATCTCCATTCTCTCATCATCTCATTATTTGTCTCTCAATCACTCCTCCCTCACGTTACCGTCTGACTCTCACCCCTCCTCTTCACCCAACCGCCCTGCTCTTCTTCCGTCTTAATAACATGCATCCCGCTCTCCCATCTATATCCACTCTTTCTTTGTCACCTCCCTCGCATTCCCTCCCTCCTTCCCTCCCTCTCGTGCCGCTCTGCGTCAGACTGTGGGGGAGGAGGAGACGCTATGTAAAGATGGCAACAAAGAGAACAAGGTAAAGGCATGTGTTAAGCCTTTGTCTGTTGCAGAAGACTTGGCAGTAAAGAGACAAAGTTGCAGTCTCCTCTTAATTTGTATACAGTGTGCGTGTACCTCATATTGAATTAATGTGTTGGCTTTGTATCAGTGAGCACTTCAGTAACCTCTGAGCTTGAACAGTGTTAACAGTTTGACACACGGAGATAAATTGAATTTTGGTTCATTGTTATGCTACCTTTTAATACTAATTATTTTCAGCATTGACATCAGAATAATTTGTGTGCAAGACTGACTGTCTATATCCTTTTTCACCCACTTGAGTAAATGAGGGAAATCTTAATCTAGATTTCACCCACTCTTTGTGATGTCTGTGTGCAGCCTAAGTCGGGAGGCGGAGGGCGAAGGAGAGGGGGCCAGAGACATCGAGGCAAAGCTCTAAACGCCACCACCAGCACAGCCACTCCGGCTGGAGGAGTGGGCACAGCCTAGAACCCATTTTCTCTCTTCTTCAGCTCTCTTCACCTCTTTCATATCCCTCCTACCCTTTCCCATTCTTAATTTTCCAAGCTGTTTCCCTCATCCCTCTCTCTCTTTCTCCCTCTCTTCTCCTCTCCATCCTCTTCTGTCCCTGTCCACCCACCCATCCATCATACATACACCAGTCTCTGAAGATCAGACTGGAATGCAGGAAAAGCAACAAGGTTGTTCACTCTTAACTAAGCTATAGGGTTAACATTTGCACATCTGTTTTTGATTCATGGCTACAACAGTAGTATCTACCTATCATGGAAACATCATCTCACCTGAAGAGCAAAAAGTCTCTCATCCACTCGACATTACACACCCACACACACACACACACACACACACACACACACACACACACAGTGTAGTCCTTCTATGAGGAAAATCCTTGTCCCTTTTTCCCCCCTCAAGTATACAAGCCCTTGTTCCAATTGAAACAAATGGACTTCATGTAGCAAAGAGAGAAAAAGTTTAACTCAACATTAATCGTAAGTTATGTGTCCCTCTCCGTTCTGATATTACGTTTCAGTATGGCTTTGGTATCTAGTAAGCCAGAGTAAGTCACTGAGAACTCATAAACTGCTCACTTGCTCCTCAGAGAAGTAATAAAACTCGACAGAAGCAGGGAAGAGAATAAGCCCCAAGCACAACGTTCTCCACTATAATCTAATACTGCCTCCAAATCCTAAAGTTTGAGGAGCCACTTGCACAGGATTTGATCTAGAGTTTCAGTTTGTGTGCCTTCTGATTGCATAGGACTGAAGAGAATACATAGGTGGTTGTCATCACCTAAAATTAATAAAGGCAAGGAAGAACTTGGTTTTTTTTGTTTTTAAATTGCGGCGCAATTTGTGATCAGGTAGTCAAAGCATCTCTTGTTTTGTACGTTATATGAGAAAATGTTTGCAAATTGCTGAGAGCAGACCTCTGTTGCATTATTGATCGCTTTTCAAAGGAGTGGGGTTCAAAACACCCTGAATACAGATGTGTGTTTTGTTTTTTTGTACATGCCCTCAGCAGCCCCTTGACATTCTATGGCTTGGCACCACATACAAGTCATCATCACGCCTCCAATAAGCTAATATGATTTGGTGATTCGGTTCCTGACTCATCTGGGATGTTATGATGTGTAGCCACAACAGAAAGGATTTAGGCATTACAATGATTCTTTTAAAACATTTTATTTTCTTAAGCTTTTGTATGGTTTTATCAGGTTGTTTGAACTTATTCTTTTTTTTTTTTTAAAAGAGTGTGAAATAGTGATATTGTTTGTTTTCCCAGCTACAGGTGGCTGTTGCCCCTCAGTGCTAATCTCCATTCGGTTTACCTTGCTCTATTCATATTATGATCCACGAGCTGGTTACTCTCAAACTGGCCTGAGATCAGTGTCTCTGGGGCAACCGCTTTCTCCTGTATTCGATTTCATGATATATTTTAGATTTTATGATGGACACAATCACAGTGAACTGCCAGAATTTCCCCCCTTTTCTTTTTCTAAGAACTTACTATTATTGCATGATATTCTTTTTTGAAGAGAGAACACATTTTCTGTGTGTATGTATAAAATGTCAAATTGTGCAGAGGAGGGAAAAAAAGATGCCATTTAATTTAAGTGGTGCCAGTTTGTGTTGTAAATCCTTTTAAATAAACATGTTTCAGAATATCAACACATTATTTGATCTGGTACTTCACTGTCAATATCTCAATTGTTCGATACAGATTAAATTGACTGTGAGCATGTTGCAGCCTGTTTTGCATTTTGCTGACAATACAAGAATGCCAGGGTGAGTTTGAGACACATGATGTCGACAGCCAATAAATCATACTGCATATTTGGTGACCAGGCACAAGACCATTGATTTCTAGATATGGCCCGCTACTAAAGTGAATTGGACTCATGAAAAACATGATTTCACACACCTCAACTTTAAGCAATATAACCTTTTTTGACTTTTTATGTACCTGAAATAACTTTCCTTTGCTTATACCCTTAGCATTACTGATGCAATGAGCTTTCAATCAAATACATTCAATAGGTTGAAAAGAGTCAGCCTTGAGGCAATCATTATTTTTCAAACACTCCTAGTGGTAATATGGCAGCCTAACAACTCATTGCTTCGGTAGCAGGGCAATCACGGGTTTCCTTCTGTGAACTCGTCACCTCATTTTCAAAGCCAGCATACACCCACGCGGTATGAAAATGAAAATAGAAATGGTCTTTGATGCAGAGCCTGGGATCGATGAATGATTTGATGAACGCAGGCGAGGGCATTTCAAGGTTGTGCACTGGCAGTTTATTAAAGTATTAAACACTCTCTCTCCCTCATTGCTTTGCTTACCCTCTATGGCCACTGTTTGAAATGTGGTCCTCGCCGCTTTGATTGAATCAAACGCAAATAGCAATTTCTCACCGTGTCCATATCTGATTTTATTGACTTGCACACCATCCAATGTGTAGGCCATAATCAAATCCGCAGCAGAGTGAATAAGCTGGATCACATCCAAAATATTCCGAAGCCCTTGTTCTCTTCAAGTGTGACAATATGGGATTCCTTCTGATGTGCTGTTAGGCCCTGGGCACTCTTGGCTAAGTTGTGATAGTGGAGTCAGCAGATTCCATGTCCTCACCTAACCTGTAGCAGACATCCACACTCCCGCATTCAACCAACTTCTTCTGATAGTGGCCATGCAGGACTTCAAAACGTCAATGGGTGGATTACATCTCAACATGAACAAATCAAAGGTCCCTGCTCCCACTGTATCCTCTCTATCACCAGTGTAGGCCTGGCTGACCTAGGCACCTGGAGTTTCATTTTACTTTGTATGCCTTTATCATGAATGGCATAACTTTTGACATTACCTCTGGTCTCACTTTGGAAGCAGTAATCAATTATTCTGCTCCTCTCTGTGAGGTTAAAGACAGACTATTATCAAAGACATTTCATAGTAGAATACCATGAAAAAGCACCTTAAAATTCCACCCTCTGGAATGGCATCAAGAGTTTTCTTACTTGCACATGTCAAGGTCACCTCCCCCCAAAAATGTGGTGGTTTCCTCTTTTACGCTCTGTTCTAGTTGATGTAGCATTTGCGTCAGTCAGAGTGGCGCAGCTAAGATCAGAATGATAGGCTATTATCTCCCGTCACATTTATCTTAATTAACCTGTGTGTGGTCTTCCTCTTCCAGCACCTACGCTGCTGTTTCCTCTCTGTCTGATCACCTTCTGTTCCTCTGCCTAAACCCTGCTGAGCAATCTGGCCACACACACAATGAGAACTGTGTGTGTGTGTGTGTGTGTGTGTGTGTGTGTGTGAACATGCACAAACATGCACATTCAGGGTGACAGGGCACCTGCCCATTCCAACACCCCTCCTCACACACCCAGCTCTCCATGCCAGCTCATTAGAAGGGATTAGTACCCAACATTCAGGCCATGGCATCACTTGTTTATCTCCGACCAAAACACAGCAGCTTGTGGCCCGGTGATGATAAAGAAAAAGTTCACATCATTATTCAGGAAAACACCAATTAGATGGCGGACAGCCGCGCTGGAGGCTAAGAGAAGAAGAAAAACAGCCTCTGCTCTGGCCAGAACAAAATCGAAGACATTTTTCAAGTCCCTCACTGGAACGAAATTGTGTCGTTAAAAATGGCCGCCACCCAGGCCACAATAGGCCACAGCTCGTTCAGGAAAAGAAAAAAGAAAAATACTCGGCAGTCATTACTTAATCCAATACACATTCAAGCACACACAGACACACAACAATACCTTTCCATGTGCCTGCAATCTGAACAGTGCAGTGTGTTGGAGATGTGATGTGGCAGTCAGTGATCCTATCACTGTGTATGGTGCTCTCCATTAAACCATCTGTGGGTACCACAAACAAGAGGAGCCCTTTTTAGCTCCCTCTGTTTGCATGGAATAAACTATCGACTGTTGTTTTTAACCGCAGGATGGAATAGTAGCTAAATACTTAATATCCTTAGACAACTGTATGAGCTCAATGTAGAAGAAGAAAAACAATTTTGTATTCAGTGGTGTTTTATTGATTATTTTTGAACGCTTTTATCTTCTACGAGATCAACATTGATGTAGACAAAGTGTGCTTTTCAAACTTCTCAAAATATGATCCAAAAGAATATAAAAAGGAGATGAAATGAAGAAAAGATAAAGATAGGTGTGACCTGCATACAGTACACAGGGGCCCTGTTCTTAAAGGCTCCATTCTTCTGGAAACTCTTTCCCTCTAATGTCCTGTTGTCCCGGTAATTTATATTGATGATATGTCTCTAAACCAATATGACAGACAAAATCCTGTACATGAATTGCATTTTGCAAACAAAATTATTCTGATTGTGCTCAGCTTAGGCTGAGTACAATAGGCCCTTTTCACAACAGACATTAATTTTGACCTGTCATAGCTGGGTGTAACACAGGTGTAACCATAGATATAGAATAATGAATAGATAGGATCTATGGCTACACCTGTGTTTACTCATCTGAGTAAACACAAAATAAAAAGTCAAAATATCAGGCCAAGATTGAAAGTTTTGTAATTAAACTAAGGCAAATTCCTTAATAATTCCTAAGCTCCTTTATGTTCATGTTGGAGTCGAATGAGTTTTCTACCAGGATTAACCCAACCAATCTAAACGTATTGACACTGTTAATGAAACAGCTATGTGAATGTTGCATGCTATTCAATAGAATAGCCTGGTAACCTACAGTACTTTTAATGGCCTTATCTCCCCCTCCAAAACTGGAAATGATTTGAGAGATGCTTCTGTGCTGTTGCATCATGGTGTTACCCCCCTCACCTTTCGAGTGGTTAATGGTTAAGCTGTACAAGCTAGAAAAGCTGGTAAAAAATATCAACTTGCTAGAACCTAAAAGGCCATTTAAATCCATGACATATGTGTGTAAGGTGTGTGGTGACAGTTTCAACATGTAACTCCATGTTTACATTCCTTGTGTTTTCATCTGTGCTATTCGTGTTAAATAAGCTGGCCATGGCCAAGTTCGTTACCTATATTGACCTGGCTAATCTTTACAGACAGTTAAAACACCTCAGTACACATTCCTTGCAAGATACATATCTCTTCATTCATTCATTTGACAGTTTTACTTATGGTATGTCTGCCATCCATCATGGTTCATCAAACCGTGCCATGAAGGAAATGTGTGAAAGGCAATGCTACTGGTATAACTCCAGGAATCCCAGTGTGAAACAACCACCTGTCCCCCTCTCGTACTCCTCACAGCCGTATTGTCTCACTGTGACTAAGGATACAGTCACATGGTTTCCTCCGGTTGTACCGGTACCAGGCAACAGGACCTGTGACTTGACCTGTGATGTCTCTCATGTTCCAGCTTCTACTTGTTAAAATTAGTATGAGCTGCCTCTCCCCAGAATGTCATTCATCCAATATTCATGTGGAGCCCAACTCTTCTGGCCCCTTATTGGACCGTTACACTCCAGAGCAGTGGCACAGATCAGTCTTGTGTCATTCTCTCCTCTCAACCCTCGTCTCTCTCATGTCCCCTTTTGACAGTTTTCAGGCATTTTTCTCTCGTTTCACGGTTCTTCCTTCTCCCTCTCTCGGTTGTCGTTGGCTGTTTAACTGTACCTACGGTCACATATCTTGGATGAATTTGTGATAGAACATTGGTTGAACATCTTCCTCTTGTTTCGCTGTGGTGAGTAGGCACAGGATCAGGAAATCAATATCAATAAGAATCGCTAAACAGCGCACAGCAGGAAGCACAAGTAGCTAATGGTGAAGCACATTAAAACATGCTTCAACCTACAATTCCCTGGGACTTTGCAGATATGTCATTTACAACATTTAGGTCCTATTCACACATGTATGCATGTACGGTAAGTATTTACGAATGCACGCACAAACATGTCTACGCACAAACAGTGGCTTTGAGAAAAGGCCTTATATTTGACTGCATAATTAGTTGCAGCATTTATTTTCTGTCCCCTGTGGCAAGCAAAGCAACACACACTCACTCACTCACTCACTCACTCACACACAAACAGTCACTCAGCTAGATGTATCGATCGGTATTGTGTGCCTTGGGGCATTCTTGTATAAGTCAACTGTGGGCAGCTTTAACAGAAAGCCAGAGAATACATCTCCAACAGGGAGCTGGCATTTACTCTCTAGCCATTTCTCACATGTTCCATTTTGATGCACAGCAGTGTGTGTGTGTGTTTGCGTGCAATCACATGTGGCTGTGTGTAGCTGTAATTCTAACAATGGATGGTATTCCATTCTTGAATGCACCCGTTCTTAGATATCATATGACTGTATTCATAAAGAGTACATTTGACTAATGAAGCAAAATACCCATGCTGCCCTACAAAGGCTAACTGCAGTAACTACAATTTTGGTCAAAATTTAATTATGACTGAAATTGAACCTTTGGATATGTGTTTTAACTTGTGACAATGTCCTGGTTCAATTGTGTTCTGTTCTAGAGAAAATAGGGTGTACATTTTGCAGTAACTATGAAATCCAACCAAAACCCAAGGCAAACCTCAGTAAGTGTAGTTACGGTGCTCTGCCTTGGTTTCCTGGAGCTTTGGGATTGTACCGGGCCAAGGCAAATTGCAGTATGTGTAGTTGCAGTTGCAGTGGCAGTAATAAGAGTTTGGTTATCCTTGAAAAGCTAACGCTAGCTAGCTTGTAAAATGGGACTAGTCAGCACATCAGGGTTATATTAGCGGCGCACTGGCATTGGACCGAAACAGTTTATCTCTCTCTCTCTCTCTACCTACCACTGGCTGACTCATCCTTCCTTAATTCGCTAGTTACAGGTCGTTGCACCTCCCATGCATAAAAGTGTTTATATTTTAGAAGTCTGCTTACTGGGAGGAGATAGTACAACCATAACCAGATGTTAATTCATAGGCCTACTTAATAATCTTACATGGCACACTATGTAGCCAAGTCATAATTTACATAACCTCAACTTGATGCGGCTAGATTTGATTGATATATTGATTGATATTATAACAAGAACAAATTTGATTATTTTGATTAAAATACGAAATACGATAAATGCTCTGTTGGTGGCACAGATTGAAGTCCTACACAGCCCTAATATATATACGTATATAACTGCTGAAAACTGTTGACGAGACTGGCTGTGACTAGAATGGAACCTGACATTAAACTTCTCACCAGCCAGATGCAGGCCTACAGTTCACACTGATGAACATGCATACTGTAGGTATAAGATCACTGTTCTGACCTGAGTAGCAATGAGTTATGAAAGATTATGGCAGCCTATTATTACTACCATTATGATAGTAATAATGCTCGTAAATAGGCTACACATCGATCTTGAAGTGATTGCTTTACTGATTACATTTTTGGCATGTCATGGATTAGATTCTGAAAGTAACTTTACCATCCCTAGAGAAAGGCTAGGTACTACATCCTCCTCTTGGCAGCAGGCTGTGTGACTTCACTCTTCAAAATAACCATATTGTTAACAAAAGACAAGTCATTATTTCTACAGAGATGAGGTACAGGTATATTCCTCCAAATCCATCTTTGTTGGTCTATCTATCTATCTATCTATCTATCTATCTATGCGTAGATGTCTGTCTCAGTCTCCTAGCAACTCCCAGGATGACAGTCTAAGGCACATGATGAAGATGGGTGCTAGAGATGGATGCAGAGAGAGATAGATAGATAGAAAGGAAGCAAGAAAAAAAGATAGAAAAAAAGTAGGCAGGCATACACACAGACAGACAGAGAAACAGTCGGGTGGCCCAGGAAGCAGTGGGGAGATCATTTAGTGGGTGGAGAGAGAAAGACACAGACAGAATGAGCTGCAGGGAAGAGTGTGATAGCATTGCATGGCAAAAGAAAAGGAGTCATAGTGGCTGCAGACACAAAAGGTCAAAAGATGAGTGTAGCAATAGAAAGAAAAGACGATAAGATACACACTCTAACTCTGAGGAGAGGAAAACTTTTTTGAGACTTTGTAGTCCAGACATAGATACCTCAGGATACAGATGCCTGTCAAATTAGATATGTTCCAGACTCAAAATCTAGGCACTGTCTGTTTGTTAACTACTGTCTGAAATATACCTCTCTCCTCTTCATGAGACTTATAATTCTATATTATAGAGACTAAAATAAGACTATATTATACTCTCAGTAGAAAACAAGAAGCCAGCCAGCATTCTTTTTAATGTTAAATTCCACAAAATGAGAATAACACTCTGTAGACTCATGCTGCATTCATGTGCATGTCGGGTAGACTTTTCTCCGACTTGCTTTCTTGGATAACTGACCTCCGTGCATTCATATGCTTTTTGGTCAAAATAAAAACAAACATGGAGGTCATAGAGTGCTGATTTGGTTCTGGCAGCTTATTTCTTTTTGTTCTGAGATTTCAGGACAGTTATCAAGCAATGTGTTGTGAATGAAGCATTTGGTTGATGGGTCACAAACAACATTATTTTAGAAGTTTTTACCGTCACTTGACCGTGTTGCTGTTTTTTGTTGCTGAACTTCAACATTTTTAACCGATCAGCAGTTGGTTAAGGCAATTACGTCACAACTTGTATATCTGATACATCCAACACCACATGAATGCAGAATCATAAAAGATGTTGGGGATTGTGCTTTTAAATCTCAAAGAGTTATTGCCTTTAATGTTAAGCCTGTGCGTCGCATCAATCAATACAGCTAGATTTGCTGATTTGAGAGGAAGGGTTGATGAAAGGGATGAGGCCTGTGAAATGAACAGCTCAGCACAAAAGCTAGTTGGAGTCACATTGAAACAGTCAAGGACGGGGGGAGGCAGGCAGAGGGACTAAGGAAGATCTCTTAGCTATTTATTGCTTAAACAGTTTCACTGTGAAATCAAGGACACTTTACATACACTTTTCTGTCTCTTTATTAGAAATATGAGAACGCATTGTCTCCTGTTAACACTCCTTTACAAGTATGTTGCACTACAGGAAATAAAGATTTATTTTTCCTTTGTATAGAAGTGGTTTGGAGAGGTCTGTCCAAATGCGGACAATGTTGTTTCATCTGCGGCATGATCTGTCCCTCTTGAGGCAGTTTATCTGGAACAGACTCAGAATGCATGCTGCCCAGAGCTCTCTGCTTGATAGACAGCTAAGCTATCTGGATCTACATCATGAATGAGAGAGCAACTTATACATGCTTTTCCTGTTTGTTTTTTTAATCTGTGCTCGCAAACTAGCCACATTTAGGTTTAGGCCTGCAGTTTTAATTGATTTGTCCTAAACCCTGCTGCTATCACCAAGTCTTATCAAGTCATCCTTTTCCTGTCCAAGTCACACAGATCTCATTTCACCAGCAGGTGTCACTGTTATGTAGGGATTTTTGTGACATCCCAGGCAAGGATACAACAAGTCAGAGACATTTCTGTTTGAGGGTGTGTTTGAGTGTCTGAAGACACTATAGTCTGGCACAAAGCCACACAATTGACCTATGTCAAACTCTGCCCTCTTTTCTTGATCCTCCAACCATTGGATTGGAGGATCAAGTGTGGTGAGTGTGGTGAGCTGACACTGTCAGGACAGCTATGGAAAATAGAATGTTGCAAAGGTTTATGTGAGTACGCACATGGACATGCAGGTGTTTTTTCATTGCAACTGAGAGTGAAAGAGAGAGAGAGAGAAGAGAGGGAAGTTGCCAGTGGTATTTATGGGGCTTCATTAACTGAGGGCGGCTCTCGCTTTTGGCTGAGCTTCTCCTGATTCAGCTATTACCATCTCTGGGCTATTCCTGGCTGCACACACACACACACATACACACACACACACACACACACACATACACATACATAATCACAGAGGATCCTTGTGACTGGTTGCAGCCCATCTTCTTTGTCCAGTGCCAGGACAAGCTCCATGGGAGCATCCAGGGACAAAGGCCAGGTGGAAGAACCATCCAAGATCTCCCTCTCTCCCATCACAGATGTTTCTCACTTCATCTCTCTTTGTCTCTCTGCCTCTGTCTCTCTTTCCTTCTCTTTGTTTCTCCCTCTCTCATCATTAGTACAACTGTCAATTCTCTCTTTCCCCCCCCCTCTCTCTCTCTCTCTCTCTCTCTCTCTCTCTCTCACACATATACTTTGACTTTCTTTCTCTATATTTAGCCATAACTCAACCCCCCCTCACACTATGGTTCTTTGTCAACCCCTCAGCCCTCCTGTTTCACACTGTTT